>NAJQ01000769.1:0-13777 GCA_005059865.1 Friedmanniomyces simplex
TCGTCGTCCTGTCTTGGGTTGGGCCAATGGTACTGTGAGGCGGGCAAGGCTGCTTCGTCGTGGGAGTCGCAGGGCGGTCAAGCACTTGCGGCATATTGTTAGACGTCCCGGCTCCATCGTGAATGTTGTGGCCCGAGGAGGTGTGGAAGTTCACGGCCCTGTTGAGAAGGCACGGTAGGCGCAGTGTGAGGCGGGGGTAGCGGAGTTCGGAAGTAGCCGCTCGCGTGGCTGTGGCTGAGGTGACGAACGTCCGCCAAGAGTCTCCGAGAGCCTCTTTAGACACATCATTGCGACACTCGTACAGGCAACACCATAGCAAGCAGCATATCAAGACACCCACCCGCCTGTAACGACACTTCTCAGCCTGCAACGAATGCGCACCCAGCCAACCCGGCGTTAAGCGAACGACGATACCACCAGCGCATACCCCCAGGCTTTCAAGATGCCACCACCTCCTCCCCCTCCGCCACCTCCCCCGCCCCCTCCCCCTCCGCCACCTCCCCCGCCCGGGTTTGGAGGTAACCACAGAATAGCATCGGCGTATACTTGGATATGGGACTGATGCTGGGCAGGTCCACCGCCTCCTCCACCTCCTCCGCCGGGAGGACTCCCCGCGAGACCACCTACGAATGTAGCCCAAGGAAGAGTAAGTCATGAGTAGAGCAAGATCGTGGACGACCGGATGACTCTTGTGCGGTTAACTGAGTGCTGTGACTAACGCCAGATGGGCAGGGAGCTTTATTAGGCGACATAAGCAAGGGCACGCGACTTAAAAAGACGGTTGTCAACGACCGATCAGCACCCATAATCGACGCCAAAACGAGCTCTGCATCAGCAGGACCACCAAGCGGAGGAGCTCCACCAGTGCCCGGATTGCGACCCCCTGCTCCGAGCAGTGGCAACCGAGCGCGCAGTAACAGCGATCAGGGTGGCAGTCCGGCGACGGGCATGGAGTCCGCACCTCAACTGGGTGGAATATTCGCAGGAGGCATGCCGAAGCTACGGAAAAGCGCAGGAGGTGTGAACATGTACGACTCGGACCCGGAAACCAATTCGCGGAGATCACCGGCCAGTGCTCCAAAAGCACCTCCCGCACCGAACGGTCTAGCGCCACGACCGCCCGGCGGCGCACCACCTTTACCGCCAGCAGCAGCAGCACCTCCACCGCCGGGTGTAGCGGCATTGAAGAACAATTTAAGACCTTCGCCTTCAAGCGTCAACTCCAGCCCACCGCATTCCACGAAGCCGAGACCGCCACCACCTATAGGCAAGAAACCTCCCATCCCTCCTCCAGCCTCGCGGAAACCTTCCTCGACATCTATGTTTCCTCACACACCTCCTCCACCACCGACACCGGGATCGAGCAATCTCGCGCCGCCATCAGCTCCTCCTTTACCACCTTCGACCGCGTCTCGGCCGCCACCGATAGCCGCCAGGACTGCGCCTGTTCCTCCCAGCGCACCTTCATTACCACCACCTACGCCACAAGCGAACGGCGTAGGACGAGAAACGAGTCTGGCAGAGCAAGCAGCGCGCAATGCATTTCGAACAGCTAGTCCCGCTGCGCCACCACCTCCACCTCCACCAGTACCAAGCGGGAGCCCGCCTTCAACTCCCGGTACCGCACCCCCGCCGCCACCCCCTCCGCCACCTGCGGCAGCACCCAGCAGGCCCGGGAACCCGTCTCCTGGGACTATGGGAGTATCTACTCCACCTCCACCACCCCCTCCGCCACCAACACAAAGACAAAGCTCCCTCCCCGCACCTCCACCTCCACCTCCCTCGGCTCCACCAAGCCGAGGATCAGCGGCCGGAGGTATTCCCACCGCAGGTGGGATGAGTATCGGGCAGACGCCGAACCATACCAATGCGCCCATCAAACCCATGGACGCTTCGGCGTACACCCTTTCCAGTACGCCCTCCTACACCCTCATCAATGGATCAGGGAGGGCACGAGGAGCCAGCGGCAGTGGTCTTGGTCTTGGTGGGGCTGGTGCGCAGCCAGGAGGAAGGGGTTTCGCGGTGCAAGACGCTCGCTGGAAATTCCAGCCCGATGACACGCTGCCGCAACCGAGACCTTTTGCGGGCGGGCCGAAGAGGTATAGGGCAGGGAGGGGTAGTAGTGTGCCGTTGGATTTGTCGCAATTTGCGTAGGTGTGAGATTTTGGAGATGGAGATGGAGGTCTCTCGCGCAGGAGGCCCCGCCCACGGCAGCAAGACTAAATAGAGATAGGGCGGTGCGATAGGAGGCTTCACGGTGGTGCTGCGTTCAAGCGAGATGGGCATTTCACGTAGGGCATCGGGCTCGCTGGCTGGGGACACTGGGCAGTTGACGGAGGATGGATGATTGTACTCGTACAGACTAGGTAGATACGATGTCGAAGCGTGCATTGCATCTACACGTAACACTGTGGCAGGTGTTTTCTGTTCGAAGAACCAAGCCTCTGCTGGCTCGGACTACTCGCTGTGGTCATCCGTGGTTTCTCACAGCTACATGTGCACTGTGTTTCGTCACAATCCTGAAACATTACATCTCCATGTTCCCGCGGGCGTAGCTGCCGAAACAAGATTGCAAGACTGAGGTGCCGACGGGAGCCATGCCATGCAGCGCGTGCAGCATGCACTACCACGTCAGGCAACGCGTTCCATGAGTGACATTCTCGTCTCGGTCATGAACACTTGTTGCGGTCACCTTGGCAGCGGTGTTGTACGACACACCACCAATGCCGCCCGAAGCGGCGCTGGGCGGAAGTGGCACGACCCGAGGTCGTCATCATCACTCGGCGGCCAGCGTGCGTGACCAGGGAAAGTCTATATTGACCGTCATCGTCGCTGTCCGTGATCGAAGCGAGGTTCGCGAGGTGTGGGTGAGGTGCTTGCCGACGTTCCGAGCACGGCGCCGTTCCTGCCGCATCCCATCCATCCATCCATCCCATCATCCTGGGCTCCCCCGCCGCTTCCTCCGCTCTCCCGCCCTGTTGACCTTCCAACAATCTTGAAATACAGTTTGCACTATTTTACACATGACATTGGTCGCGCATTGGTGACGAGCAGCACATAGCGATCGCATACTTCAGCTGCGTATACATCACGAGCCGCAATCATACATTCAACGACATCACAATCCGACTAGTCCACCCCACCATGCCCATCATACGCAACCCGTTCCGGAAGCAGGACGAGAACGTCCGACCAGCGGTCACCAATGGCATTGAGCAAAAGCCAAGCGTTGCGCCCGGTGTCCTGCCCGTCGACATCCAGAAAGAGAAGGACTCGGCAGAGTACAAGCTGAGTGGTGAGCGCACAACCACCTCACCAAGTCCAAGTAGTAGTGTCGGCAACAACTAACAATCCGACCTGCAGAGATCAATGACTCCGGAGTCTACCTCCCACCCTCCCCCACCGAGCGCAAGTCCTTCTGGTCCACCCACTCCTCCCGCTCCACGACCTCCACCAACTACCGCAGCCACCTCAACGCCAGCGACGACCAATTCAGCATCTCCCGCGAATCCTTCGACTCCTACCGCCGCTCCTTCGACATCTCCGCCCGCAGTCCCGTGCTCCAAGCCGCGTACGACACCGGCCGCCCGCGCGCTTCCCTCGACAGCCGGACCTTCCAGCCCCCGCCCCCGAGATCCTCGAACTCGTTCACACGGCCGAGTCAAGTGCCCGCGCAGACGCAAGAGGAGCCGCATCCGGATTTCGAGGACGTGGATATCCAGGATAAGCCGACCGCGCAGCAGCAGCAGCAGCCGAAGAAGCGCGGGCTGTTCAGTAGGATTACGGATTACGGCGATCATACCGAGCGACCGGGCAGTCAGGATGGTAACGTCAATAAGGAGAAGCCGTGGCATCATTTTGGCGGGCGGAAACGGGGGCAGTCGGGCCAGGGAGCGGAGTTGGGCGCAATACCCAAGCGGGAGACGACGCCGAAACCGGAGAGTCAATTGAAGAAGGAGACACATGTCAGGCAAAGTTCCGTGGACCAACGTCAGACGCCAAAATCTGCTGCGACGAAAGACGTGCCGAAACTCGAAACGCCGAAAGGTGCCGAAGCACATGCCACTGCTGGAGCCCCGAAGCCGGAAAGCGAGGAGGTGAGAGCCGACTCGGGAATTGATGTCGACCACGCTGCGGAGGAGATGAAGACCGTCAGTCTGGATGATACGCCTACGCCGGAAGCCGCGAAGGAAGCCACACCAACCCCGCGGAAAGCCCAAGAGGGACTCGAAGTGCCACAGCCGCCGAACGCTCAGGCACCAGAGGTGAAGCCGGGTGATTCTTGAGTAAGTTCCGGGAGCACTTGGAGGACCTGCAGGGAGGGTCGGGTTTGTTGCGTCCGGAGCAGTGATGGTTGGTAAGGTGGGTTATATGGGCCTAGGCTGGGGGGTGGAGTCCGGAAGCAGGGCTGCCTGCCAGGTTAGAATGGGCTCATGAGGAGGCGTCAAGGATGTAGGATGTATTTTTGGAGAGGGCGTGCAAGGTCGCAAAGAGGAGGAGGAGGAGGAGGGGCTCTCTGTTGGCGATTTGCCGGACGTGTGCGGGATATTCGCTCGAGGCTATCATGACGGCTGGATGGATGGATGGACCGACGGGTGCAAGGAGTTACATGTACCGGGCCTTTAGGGGACGAACGGACGAGTAACATGGGTTCATGAGGGTTGGGGAGTGAGTAATGAGCTGGGTCTCTTTTCGATTCTTGTGTATACTTATTTTGAGGGTATGTTGAGGGGGTGATGCACGTTATGCTGCCATGGCAAAAGGTGTCTGTATTGTTGTTATATGGGCCTTGTCTCGCTACTTGGCTTGAGCGCCCGCCTTTGCTGTTCTCATTGAAATGTCGACACGCTGTCAAGGTGATGGTCGTGGTTGTAGATGAAGTCTACATGTACCGTGCGGCGTGTGGAAATTGCCGAAGCGTGACCTCGTCCGCCTAGCGCGTACCGGCTCCTCCCGTCTACCGAGCTCGTCGCGTTCTCAGACGCGTCACTCCTCCTCGCCACCTCACTCTTTCGCGTCAACACCACCACCTTCCCATCCCCATCTTCAACTCTTACCCTCTCTCTCGCCAACATGAGCGCCGAAGACGAGCAATCGCAGTCCGGGTACGAGGATGGGCACGCCGGGGCGCCGGGAGCACCCACGCCGCTGGGCGCGCTGGAGGGCGTGGCGGGCTTGACGAAGAGGGATGTGCAGCTGTTTATTGATGGGGGGTATAATACTGTGGAGTCCGTGGCGTATACGTGAGTGTTGCAACATGACTTGTGGAGGATCGAGGGGCGTGTGCTGATGGTGACTGCGATGTAGGCCGAGGAAGGCGCTCGAGCAGATCAAGGGCATTTCGGAGCAGAAGGCCACGAAGATTCTGACGGAAGGTACGCCACTACCAGGAGTATCGCCTGTGAGGTGGGAGATGCTGACATGTGGATAGCCTCGAAGCTCGTGCCCATGGGCTTCACCACGGCCACAGAAATGCATGCTCGACGCTCGGAGCTCATCTCCATCACCACCGGCAGCAAGCAGCTCGACACTCTCCTGGCCGGCGGAATTGAGACCGGCAGTATTACTGAGGTTTTCGGCGAGTTTCGCACCGGCAAGTCACAAATATGCCACACCCTCGCCGTCACTTGTCAACTCCCCTTCGACATGGGTGGCGGAGAAGGCAAATGCCTGTACATTGATACAGAAGGCACGTTCAGACCCGTCCGCCTGCTCAGCGTAGCGAACCGTTACGGCTTGTCAGGAGAGGAGGTGCTGGACAACGTGGCGTATGCGCGAGCATACAATAGCGACCACCAGCTGCAACTCCTGAACCAGGCCGCACAGATGATGACCGAGACCCGCTTCTCGCTCCTCGTCGTCGACTCAGCCACCTCCCTGTATCGCACCGACTTCAACGGCCGCGGCGAGCTGTCGAGTCGGCAAACCCATCTCGCGAAGTTCATGCGCACGCTGCAGCGGCTGGCCGACGAGTTCGGGATCGCGGTCCTCATCACCAACCAGGTCGTGGCGCAGGTGGACGGCGGCCCGTCGGCGATGTTCAACCCGGATCCCAAGAAGCCGATCGGCGGCAACATCATCGCCCACGCCAGTACGACGCGGTTGAGTCTGAAGAAGGGGAGGGCGGAGACGCGGATATGTAAGATCTACGATTCGCCTTGCTTGCCGGAGAGCGATTGCATGTTCGCAATTACCGAGGAGGGGATTACGGATCCGAGTCCGAAGGATATGGAGAAGGACTGAGGAGTCCAGCGGCGAAGAGAATGAGATGGCTGATGCGTGAATATGGTACGCTGTTCTTGGGCTTGCATGAGTTATGTAGATAGCGATGGCGCTCTGGTGTTTCAAGGGCGAAAAGCGTCACGAGGAGGTTCGAATCCGATGTACAACGAAGATATCATGCTTGCATGCTTCACGCAAGATACCGTTGCTGTTCCGCGAAGACGTTTGTTCGTGAAGACTCCATGTCGTTCGAACCACCTCGCCGTCTGCATGCCTCAGGCAGCACTGCTCGAGCTTCGCGCTCCGCTTCTCATGAGCTCCATCTTTTGTTTGTGCCGGTCGACACATACTCACCAACAGCGAGCGCATCGCCTTACTTTCCAGGTCTCGACTGTCATTGGGCGAAGATGGCTCAACCACCAGTCCTGTACCGGGAGACCCGCCTCACGCCCACCCCCGCCTCACCCTCCCACATCCTCAACATCGACACCGCCGGCGGCTCCTTCCTCCGCCAGTCCCTCACCCGCGCCGGTAGCAAACGCCCCTTCGACGACATCAGCGGCAACGACGAATACAGCTACGCACGCAAGCACCTCGCAACCGAGGGCTCCGTCTTCTTCCGCTCCAAAGCCCGCTCTCCGCGCAACTTCCTCTGGCGCATCCTGGACGACCGGAAAGTCCTGGAGATCCAGGCCGTGGATCTGGTGAAAGATCGCGGACACGAGAACACGGATAGCTGGCTGACGTTCCGGGTCGCCATCAAAGATGGGATACTGGAGCACGGAGTGCAGTTCGCCGACCCGGCGGAAACGGATGCGCTGGAGTGTTTCGTGCTGACGGAGGGGAAGGAGCTGTTGACTGTGACGCTGAAGAGGGATTTACTTACTAGGGCGAGCGTGCCGAGTGAGTTTGATTCGAGTACGTGCGTGAAGAGGTACTCGAGCAGCTTTTTGAGTGTGCGGCATGCGTATCGCTTTCGCGCGGTCAGCAGTGTGGAGTTGCTTGTGTCGTTGGCCGACGGCGGGCTCGTGCATTTGCGGCGGAAGCCGAATGAGAGTGGTGCGCAGTGGCGGGAAACGTTCTTCAGCGAGGGGGGATGGAGAGGTACCTTGACGCTCAAGGGGTTCAATCCGTTTGCTGGGAGACCGACGGTCAGGTACGGGAATCTGGAGCTGGATCCGATGGCGGTTGCCGATATGGAGGTGAGTCCGGAGGGGAAGTTTGTCTGGACAGTGAGTCTGGATCACTGTCTGCGCGCTTGGAGCACCGCGACCGGGAAGGTGGTGATGAAGCGGGACTGGTCGGACGAGAGTGGTCAGAAAGAAGGTCGGCAGCCGTACACCATGTCTGCGGAGCAAGGGAGGTTGTTGCAGATCGTGACATTGCCCTCACAGCCAAACCCCCAGGACAACACTGCCGTGAGTAGGCTGGACGAAGAAGGCCGGTACTCCATCATCGTTCATTCGCCGAAGGATCACGAATTCAAGTTCTACGACGTCAAGTACATCCGCACCGCGGACGGTGAAGGGGTACGCTTAGAGGATTTGGCCTCCGGCTACAAGCTGACACCGCCCGTTGACGAGCTTCTGAATACCAATATCTGGCACCTCGACACTTTCCAGGTATTGCGCGGCCACGAGTGGACAGACACCCAGCTGTGGATACGCGCCAGGAGCGGTGCGCTATGCAGCACGCTAATGCTCACATTTGATCTGTCCATGCTCGACCGGGACGCCAACGTCCTGGACGCTTGGTCCCACGGCTGGTCAAAGGTTGATGCCGGTCCTACGACAGTCGAGCGACTAAGGGAATGCGCCGACTACCCCGGAGAGTTGGAGATCAGCGCAGAGAGCGCGGTGACGCCGAGCGAGCGGTGGATGCATTTCCTGTTCTATCCCGACCGCTTCAGTGCGGCTTCCCTGGAGACCGCGTTGTTCATCTACCGCAAAGGCCGTGGTCTCTCGGGTACAGCGACTGGTAGGGGCCTGAAGGCATCCGACCAGCCGCTTGAGGAGCGCCTCACATCTGTGATTACATCAAAAATCATACTTCGCCGGTTGCCGAACGAACAGCCGGATTACCAGCGCTACCACCAGGACATCCATGCTCAATGGGAAGCTTTCTGGTCTGTTCTCGCGCATTTGCATGGCCGACGCCACGAGGCTGTGGGCTTCGCATTCGATCCCGACGCTCACATGCCATGGAGTGTCTGTGCCGACTTCGTGGCGCCTGTGCGGTCTTGTAGCGCTTTTGAGAGGCGGAGCGCGAATGCTGATCTGCTGTACGGGAACGCTGGCGAAATGATCCATGACCAAATGATGCCCGAGACGTTCGGGGATCGGTTCGATCCACGTGATGAGCCTGAGACGCTCGGTGAGGGCGTGGCTGACAGCCAGCTGTTGGTGGCCGCGCGTGAGCTGCGAAGCACGCTGTCTTTTGCCGCGAACGAGAAGCTGCAGGCCGCCGCCCGTCGCGGTGCTTCTCAGTCGCAGCGCCATGGTACTGTGGAGCCTCGTGTATTGGCTCTGTTCGAGGAGAGCAGCATGGAGAACGAGATCACCGATGACGCTTTCGACGCTCTGGGAGAGGGTCTCGAGGCCTTTGGGGGTGTCGGTAGTCTGAAAGACGAGACCTTCTTGTCGCTGCTTGAATGGCTTGATGACCGCACCGAGCTGGCCACAGCGGATAAGGGCTTGGTGTTAGGTCGATATGGTGTCCTCTTCACCGTCGATGTGGCGCGGGAGATGCTGATGCAAGCCGAGGCTATGCTGTTTGACATAATTGCGCTGATCGCATTCATGGTCGGTGACCTGGAAGAAGGCGAACTGGACGACGACTTTCACGCAGACGTGGTGTATGATGCGGTCACGACGCGGTTGAATCGGACCCAGTTGCTGCTGTGGTTGGCCGGACATCGGCGAGAGAAGACGACCAAAATTGACGTTGCGCGGCGATCGATTGAGAAAGAGGTCGACATCGTAGGAACCGTCACGCTGCTGGAGGACATCTTCATTGGTGACTGGGAGTCATGCACGCCAATAGAGCACGCGACCATGCCCGAGCTGCTCACCGTGTGGAGCCGCACTTGGATCTGCGGTCCACGGCTCGAGGAAGCGAGTTGGGACGGCACGACTACTCACATCCTCTCACGGTTAGTCAAAGCTAAGGAGGTCGACCTGGCAGTCGAATTCCTGCGATTCATCGGAAGAGCGACGCACTGGTCAATCTACGTGCAAGCTCGCCTACGTGTGATGACAGGCGAGTATGCACAGGCCAGCATTGAATTCCGCGAGGCTGCCGAAGGCATGGCGGCCGGTGAGATGAACGGCACCGCAAACCTCATCCTCGCGCACGAGCTGGATGCCTTCGGCGAGGGCAAGTCGGCGTACTTCCAGCACGTCGCTGCTTTGTTCGAGAAGCTGAAATTCTACTCCTACGTCGCCGACTTTGCCCGACTGGCACTGCAGCATACGGAGCAGCTACCCAACTTCTCGCGCTCGATGGCGAGGCTGGACAAGCAGAAGAGTCAGCAGGAGAGTCCTGCCCTCGACCGCATCGACGCGGCGCAGGAGGAGACGAGGTTACTGCGGCTCAAGGAGTCGAGAGACGAGATCCTGAACCGGCTGTTCAACGCTCTGGTGCTGACGGGACGCTTCGGCGAGGCTTGCGCAGCGCTGATGCAGATCGAGGATTCGCCCGTCAAGCGCTCGGGCTTGAAGAAGCTCATCGATGCGTGTGTGAAGCAGGATTGTGTGTCGACGCTTCTGGCCCTGCCGTTCGATAAGGGTATATCGCAAGACGCCGACAAGGTGTTACTGGATATGGCGAAGAAGGATCTCGCTTCTACTGGAACCTCCAAAAATACGACGACACCGTACTACCAGATCCTCTACGCCTTCCGCACCCAGCACTCGGACTTTCGCGGCGCTGCAGAGATCTTGCACGAACACCTCGAGTGGCTGCGCCATGCGCCGGTGCATCGCGCAGCTGCTCAGGATCCGGAGGACGAGAGGGTGCTGCAGTGTTATGTGCTGCTTATCAATACTCTGGCGTGTTGCGGGGAAGAGGACGCTTGGGTTTTGGCGGAGCCTATAGCCGGTGTACATCGGGAGGGCGCGAAGAGGAGGTTGGTCACTTTGGCGGATGTGAGGAGAGAGTATACGGAGGAGCTGGATAGGCGGAGCGAGATGTTGCAGGGCAGATTTCCGGTTGTGGGGGGTGGGGATGAGATGGATGTGCTGTGATTGAGCTCGGCGAGTGTTGTAGCTGGTCGAAATGATAGTTCATGATACACCTTCGCTTCTCGCAATCGAGGACCGGTCAATGTACATTTATGCATCACGTTCGCGTTGTTATAGTGGTTTGTGCAGTCAGCCGCTTGAATGGCGGCATAGCTTAATGCGGAACTTTCGTCCGCTGAACCGCCCGAATGATGAACACATGCAATTTGACGAACGACACCTCATGCAACGGACTTACAATACCGGAGCGAGATGTACTTGATACAGTCGAGGCGTGCAGGTCATAGTGTACAAGGAAAGCTACCCTCTCGTATCGGGCGACCAATTCCGCCCTCACGGTGTCTAGCCATCGCGTAAGGGGACCTCAACATCATGGACCGACAACTATCGCTCGCGGAGGCTGCTCTATCATCAACACTCCCCGGACTAGGACTCAACGACCAAGCATGCAACGAATGCAAGCGTCGTAAAGGACGATGCGACCGGCAATTGCCGGAGTGTGGGCCATGCGCTCGCAACAAGCGCCACTGTTTGTATGAGCGGCACAGCAAGACGCCGCTGACACGCAAGTACTTGACGTCCGTCGAGGAGAGACTGCGGCAGGCGGAGCTGAGGTGGAGGCAGATGGAGCGTCGGGCGCAGGTGGCGGAGGCGAAGTTGGCTGAGAAGGGCGAGAACGTTGTTACGGCGAGACAGTCGCCGGAGCCGCACACGGGTATAGCAGCGTCTGACCCAGACCCAGTGGACGAGAGTTTGCGTGAAGGTGTCACAGGGGAGCCGCTCTCGCCTGCGAGTGCAAAGCGCTGGGAGAGGGAGTTTGCTGCTTCGGCGCAGGTTATTGATACTGCTGGGCCTCGTGCGTTCGCTGAAGCTTCGCATAACGACTGGCAGTACCTCACAAGTGATGCTGGTGCTGGCAATCCCAATGACCCGAGCCCTACCTTTCGCGAGCCTTTCGATAACGATTCCGCTCTGCTCTCGCATGAGCTCGAAGCTCCGCCGACTGAGGCAGATGACTTCAGCTGGGATGAATCCGCTGAGAGGCTGGAGAGTCGACACGAAGAAGCCGACCTTTTCAGTCACAGCGAACCAAGCGTCGTGGATGGTATGGCGTCGCTGTCGGTTGAGGACAGCGGCTCAGGCTACCTTGGTGTTGCTTCTGGTGCTGCTATGCTGAGGCTACTGCTGCCAGACGCCGAACACAGGCGGCCGTTGAAGCGACCGCCGCGGACTCACCACCACTTCACGAGTGAAGAGCAGCCGGTGGACCCACAAGATCAAGGTTGGGTGCCGACACCGGTCTGGGCTGCAAGGGACATCGCCAGCATTGACCTGGATGCGGCGATCAACTCTTACTTCTCGCTTTATCATGTGTCGTACCCTGTCGTGCACGAAGCTTCGTTCCGCGCACAGTACGCTCAAGTGATTGCTCGCCCCGGCGGACGCAGCTGGAACGCTCTTGCGTACATGATTGGCGCCATTGGCCTCTTCACGACGGCGAACGGACCGGTCTCAAAAGATGCGGACCTCTTCGAGGCAGCGAAAGCGAACATTTCCATCGACAGCCTGGAGAGCGGTAGCTTGACATCTGTGCAGGTCCTGGCGTTGATGTCGAACTACCTGCAGAAGCGCAACAGGCCGAACAGCGGCTACAATTATCTCGGGCTTGCACTACACATGGCTATGGGTCTTGGATTGCACAAGGAGTTCCACAACTGGCGAATTGCTCCACTGTCAATGGAGATAAGGTAAGACTAGATGAAGCGTCCTATGAGTGAGACACTGGAGACTGATACTTCTGACTGTGATTAGACGCCGAGTTTGGTGGTGTCTGCAGGTCTTTGCCGTCGGCGCTACCATCACCTTTGGACGACCGATGTCCTGGCCGACATATGGGATCGAAGTTGCGCTTCCCTTGAACATAGATGACCGAGACCTCACGAACGTATCAGCATCGCTGCCGCTTCCAAGGCCTGGCATCACCACGTACTCATCAGTCTCGGTACAAGCTCGCTTCCATCTTGCAACAAACGACATATATTCACGGGTTATCTCGGTCAACTTCCCAAGTGCAGCCGAGCTCGTACACCTGGATGACCAGCGCATAGAGCCATGGCGCATTGCTTGGCTGTCCGCTGAGACAGACATTCCCGCGAAATTCATGCTCGCCCGACGCATCATGGAGTGGAGATACCGCAACTTTCGCATCATAATGTACCGGCCGTTCGTGATACGCCATGTGCTTCAACTTCGCAGCGGCACTCCCACGGCCCATTTGGACAGAGCGACGCTGACCGCCGTTGAGCGCTGCCTTCACGAAGCGGAAAGTACCATAGCATCCATACGGAAATACTGGATGGCAAACGCACACAATTGCATGGCCGCGTGGTACGGCCTGTATTTCTTGTTCCAGGCGGCTCTCATCCCAGTCATGTGCCTTCGAAACGAGCCTACATCCGATCAGGCACAAGGGTGGCGGGAGCAGATCCAAAGCGTACTGACAGTACTGGATTCCATGCAATCTATCAATCCTGCTAGCAGAGAATGTCGACAAGTCATCTCACGCCTGTGCGCAGGATTTTTGACTATGGGGTCCGCTTTTGGGGACTTCGGGGACGACTTCACCATGCTCCCTGTCGAGGAGAGTCCGCAAACGCAGCTATCTGGCATCTATTCTATGATGTGGCCAAGTGCAAACGCTGCGGAAGTGGACATCATGATGCCGGACAACAACTGGTCCACGCTGTTCTTCGATCTGCCGACCGACTCGTCAGCGTTTACCGATGAGCAGGCCTGGGAATAATGCGAATGGGACGCAACCTCGATCACGTACAAGCTGCCTACGAACACCCCACTCTGCTTGGAAACCTACGAGTAACAGGGCCCTGTTCACACTTTGCCGGCCCGCTCTTCGACCTGCTCGTCGTATCCGATCTGGCTCAGCTTCCTCTCTGCCGCTGTGGTGTCCGGCATCGCCGAAGGGCCATCGAAAACCTCCGCTATCTCCTCCAGGGAGTAACCGCGAGTCTCCGGGTATGTAAAGTATGTCACGGCGAGGAATACGACCAGCAGACAACTACAAGACGGTCAGCAGCTTTCTCGGGGGTCAAACGGATAGCTACGAACCAGAAAACGATGTAGTAGCGCCACCCAATGCTTTCCAGGCCGATGGGGTTGACAAAAGCTTGTATCACCAGCGAGCAGTAGATCGAAAGCAACTCGCACGAGAGACCTTTCGACCGGATGGAAAACGGCATGATCTCCGTGGTGTAGCCCATGAGCAGCGGGGTATAGGCGATGTCGTAGTGGAAGAA
>NAJQ01000077.1:8853-41464 GCA_005059865.1 Friedmanniomyces simplex
CTATGGGACCCTTTGCAGCGCGGTCATGACGACGCCGCGATTGAAGATGCTGTGCTGGTTTTGGAGAGCGCTGTCGTGCCGACTACCGGCTACCGGCGGCCCAAGGGCAAGAAAGCCAGGCACACGGAATACACGGACCCAAGCATGGCGGAGACGGTAGGGCAAGTCGAGAACTTTGTCCTGCTTGAACATGTTTTGCTCTTTAGCACAGACATTGGTAAGATCTTTGCAGCACAGATCTTCTGGAGTGATCATCAACAGCGGGTTGCCGAGCCTGTGGAGATCACCATTTCCGATGCCGAAAACGAAGCGTTTGCAACAGACGTGCAAGGCTCGTTCCGCTCTTTCGCCATCTTCACGCGCGATGGAACGGTGTTGACGAGCAACCAAGACCGGTTAATGGGTCTCCTCCGCGACCACCAAGCGCCCGATAACCTCTTCACGCGAGTACCAGCACTGCAGCACCGAGGCGTCATCAGCGTGGCCTTTGGCGACTACCATTTCCACGCCCTTCACTCATCCGGCTACATAACCAGCTACGGCAATGAACCCCAAGCCTGCGGTGCTCTCGGCTTAGGCGGTCACGGCGATCCCGAAGGCAGGCTCAGAGGCATCAGGTACCAAGGCATGGGCGGCGACGGGCGTCTCGTCCCTCACGCTTACACCGAAGGCCGCCGCGTCTGGTTCGAAGAGGAGAAGCGAGACTGGATCAAGTTCCTGACGGCTGGCGGTGTGGATGCTGAAGAGGCCTCTCAACGCATGCGGATGGCTTTGGGGACGCCCGATGTGCGTTGCCAAGGTGAGGTGAGCGAGTGGATCGAGCAACAAGGGCGTGATTGGGAGGCGAAGTTCGGGTTGAAGAGCGAGGAGGATGATGAGCTTGGCGCGTACTTTGCGCTCAGTGTTACTGCGGCGGGGTGGCACTCTGGCGCGCTTGTGCTGGTCAACGAGGATCTGGCCGCGAAGGTACAGGCAGCGTGTGAGGTGCGCGATCCGTCACTCCCTGCCGCAGAAGCCGAGCCGGAAGAACCAGAGGCAGCGGTTGCAGAGGATGCAAGCTCGTCGCTCCTCTCCAACGCCGTCTCGACCGCGCTGGACTACGGCCGCTGGTTTCTGGGATTGGCCCCCTACAATGTGCCTGCCCCCCAGCCTCATGGCGGACGTAACGCCACGGCGGGACACGCGAACAATCACCGAGCGGAGCAGATCCACGTCCCGCGCGACTACGGCGATTCTCCGCGCGAAGGGTACAAGTACGTCTGGGCGAGCGAGCATTTCCCGCGGCTGAGGCTGAGCAATGGCGTCGAGATGCCTGGGGAGGTGCCTTTCGATGAGTGGAGGTACCCAAGGCCGGAGTTTGATCTTGGTGCTGGGCTGTGAGCCAAGGAGCAGCGGTAGAGAGCACTCGACTTGCGAGACGCGGAGGGGCGAGAAAAATATATGAATGCTCGAATGATCTAGTGTCGTACTTTGCAACGACGAAAATCGCAGGCATCTGCGTCTGCTGTTCGACAGGACGAGCTCGTGATGAATATGTGGTAGTGATCCAAGACTACTGCGCAGCCACCATCCCTACCCCTTCGCCCGTCCTCTCCCTCTCCCTCTCACCATCCCTAATCTCCAGCTCCCTCCAACTCCACAGCCAACGGATCACTCTCCCGCGTCCCCTCCACGGGGCCATCCTGCCCCAAAGGCGGCAACGCCCACTCCGGCAAAGCCGTCTCATAACTCCACTTCCCCCCCGCATCCGCATACTTCCTTGCATGCAAGTAAATCCCCAGCTCGTGCGCGCCGGGGTCACTATACAACGGCGTCTGACACACGCCACACCTCTCCCCCGTCAGCTTCTCCGCCTTCTTGCGGTTGTACTCCTCGACCATTTCGTCCTCGTACGCGACAGCCGACGCGTGCTCCTCTTTCCCCATGCGCGAGAGGCGGGTCATGATGTCCTCGTCGTCGGAGGCGGAGGAGGCGTGCAGGCCCAGGGCCGGGCCGAAGACGCGGCGGTTGGCGTAGATGGGGTCGTTGGTTATGGGGTGTCCGAGGAACTGGAGATGGACGCGGAGCTGGTGGGTGCGGCCTGTGAGGGGGAGGCAGCGGACGATGGAGTAGCCTTGTTTGGGCTCGGCGGGAGTCGTGCCGTTGGTTGTGTTGGGTGGAGTGGGTGGGTAGTATGCTAATCGCTTGAAGACGGTCTTGGCCTGTTTCCCGTTCGCTCTTACGCGGTTCAAGCCGAGCTTGGGCGAGATTTGCAGGATGGGCTGCTCGCAGATGACATCGCCTTCCGGGAACTCGCCTCTCACGCGGGCAACATATTCTTTCCGGACGGTTCTGCCAACCAGCTGGTCCGTGAGCTTCTCGGCGGCTTTCTTGTGCTTGCCGATGAACATGACGCCGCTGGTTAGCCGGTCGAGTCTGTTGCAAGGGAGAGGGTTCCATTGATGGCTTCTCTCCGCACGCATGATCTCGACGACGCTGTTATAGTTGTATCGTCCAGCCGGGTGCACAGGCACGCCGGCGGGCTTGTTTATAACGATCATATCATCGTCTTCATGCACGATCCCGATCGCTTCCGCAGTGACGGGGGGCTCATGGCGATGCAGTGTATGGCTGATCACGTCGCCATTTTTAATCTTCGCAAAAGTTGAAGGTACCGGCTGGCCGTTGACCTGTATCTTGCCCGTGTCTATGGCGTCTTTCTGGAGTCGTCAGTCAGGTATCCGCCGCCCTCCCCCCAATATATGTAGAGACATACGTAGTAGTCCTCCGGTCTGTCACGGAACTCATCGCGGAAGATGTCGAGGATCTCTCGCCCGCGCCATCGCTCTTTGGCATTGGTGTTGTATGTGAAGTGGTAGGGCGCGACTCTCCGCAGACCATCCTCTAGGTAGTAAGGTCTCGGCCATGGATCGCAGGGTGTGGTGACGACTTTCGGCGGTGCAGCAAATGGTTCGGGGGTTGGTGGTGGTGGTGGCTCGATGGTGGTGAGCGCCATGCTCGACGGGGGGATGCGACCACGGCGTAGGAGATGCGCAAATACGCGCGCCGAGGGAGCCAGTGCTGGATGTGACCGTGGTGGAAATGTTCCTCCTTCAAGCTGCTTTGAAAGATGAACCTTCCAACAATCGGCCCGACTTGTCTGGATATCCCATACATCAACCTCACTTTCAAAACAACTCACTCCTCGCTCCACCCACAGCGACTGCCCCACAGACAGGACAGAAATGCCCATGCAAATCTCCCCCATCTCCCCCCCCGACATCCCCGGAGCCATAACCTGCATCCAACGCGCCGTCGCCGACGACCCCTACAACCACTGGGTCTTCTCCCAACCCCACTTCTCCTACCCCCGCAACGCCCTCTCCCTACGAAACCGGGGAAAACATGGGGCATGCACCACGCCCTCTTCCACACAGCCAAAGACCCCACCTCCCCCGACCCGGACCAAATCCTCGGCGTAGCCTGCTGGCTCCCGCCCCGCGCCCCGCAGACCCCGCAGACCTGGCACGCCTGGGCGGGATCCTGGTGGCTGTATCTCTCCCAGCTCCGCCTGAACCTCTCCCACGGCCGGGGCGGATTAAACGTGCGCCGCTACTACATCTGGAAAGCCCGGCAAGCGGAAGCGCAGGCCGCGCTCTGGGACGACGCGGAAGGGTACTACTTCTGCAATATCGTCACCGTCCTCCCCGAAGCGCAGGGGCGGGGGATCGGCAGGGCATTGTTCCGGCATGTGACGGAGCGCGCGGATGCGGAGGGCAGGAGGTGTTATCTGGAGAGTAGTCGGGCGGAGCCGAATATGGCTATCTATGAGCGGATGGGGTTTCGGTTGGTGAAGGAGATGGTGTGCGAGGAGGCGGGGGAGGCGATTACGCTGTATTGTATGATGCGGGAGCCGCAGGGGGGCTGACTGAGGTGGGGACTGAGGAGATGACTTGAGAAGACGATTGAGGAGACCTTTTGCCACTGGAGGGACGTTTAAGGGCGGTAGAACGACTTGCCCTTTCGCCACGTGAGCGCACCTTCTGCCGGTTTATACTTGAGCATCCGCCTTGCGTTGCACCAGCAAATCGCACCCCTTGACAAAAACAGCTCAGCACCATCAACGCACCGCCCCTCCGAGAAATCAACGATGACCCGGAGACTGCTGACGCCACCAGACGATCCCAATCCGACCGCACCCTCCAGAAAAGCATCCAGACGTACCCAAAAAGGAAGGCACGCTGCACCATTCCCTCGAGAGCGCTGCCGGAAAGCAGGGCGGCACAGCGGTTGTCTGAAGCTCGAGACCCGCGGGGCGGAGCGACGGCAACCGGCAACCAACAACCAGCGGTCGAGGTCGAGGACTGGACCCTCTCATCCCTCCACTCATCCCTCCACTCAGCCAAGCGAAGTGAAGCAAAGGGATCGGTTTTCCTAGAGCCGGGGTCGAAGTGGGCGGCTACGTGCACACCATACCATACCCTACATCGTACAGAGCCCCGTTTGGAGTAAAGAGAACGATCGATCATCGACGGGAAGCAGACTGGGCTCGTTCCACTCCTTGGTGGTGCCTACGTACACCACGGATTCACGGATTGTAGCGTTGCCGGAGTGTAGTGTCCACGAAGAGTAGCTTAACGAAGAGTAGGTGTCAACGAAGAGTAGCGTGAGACAGTAAGAACACGAGCAAGTACATGAAAAAACATGCACGTCCTGATCGATTTGGCAGAGACATGTTCAATCTTTGCCTCATCCTCGAAAAAAGCTTTTGGCTCAATACGTCCTTCCGTGATACTAGGACAGCCTTCTACCTAATAAGTCGCAGTGGCTTTAAACTCCCCACTCAAGCAGCAGCTCTCACCGCTCTCCTCGATCCCTACCCGCCCAACACCCACCCAGCCAGCCAGCCGTCCTCACATCGAGAACCTCCTCGTGGGATCCTCAGCAAACTCCTAATACCTCGGCGGCCCCTGCGGGCCCCCATACCCCCCACCCTGCTGCTGCGGCGGATAACCCCCCTGCCCCTGCCCCGGCGGCGGACGCTGCCCGTACTGCCCTCCCTGCTGCGGCGGCGGCGGATACCCACTCTGGCCCGGCGGTGGACCATGACCGTACCCCTGACCAGGCGGTGGCGGACCTTGTCCATAACCCCCCTGACCCGGTGGCGGAGGACCACCCTGGCCGTATCCGCCGGGGGGCCCACCATACCCCTGCTGTGGAGGAGGAGGACGGGAAGCCATGCCCGCGCCGGGCGCCATACTGGCCTTCTCGTCCTTGGTATCGTAGCTCGGGTCGATGGCGCCGAGGATGAGCTTGATCATCCAGAGGTCCGGGGTCAGGTCCACGGGCGGCTGGGCTTTGGCCATTTCCGCCGATTCGTTCTCGTAGTCTGAAGCAGTTGTCAGTATGTCGCGGCAGATCCAGGGGGTTTGGGACATGACGTACTGGATGTGCAGTCCACCTCCCTGCCAACCACCGGGTCGTTGTCCAGCTTCGCCAGAAACTCGGTAGCCTTCTGATCGTTGCCGACCTGCGCGAACTGGAACGCCACGGCGCCATTGTAGTTCATCTGCCGCGCAGTGTCGATCGCATAGCGCACCGTATCCATCAGCTCATTCGCGTTCTCGCCCGCCGGCTGCCCGTCCGTGATGGAGATGATGAGCAGCGGCTTCTGCATCTGTCCACTACGCAGCTTCGGGATGAGCATAGGGTCAATGACCTTCCGGCGCAGCTGGGTGCCGAACGGCGTGAGACCCTTGTACCGCTTGCCGTTGAGGAGCTGTTCGACCTGCTGCTCCGAGCGAAGGCCCGAGAGCATGTTAAGCGGCATGTCGTCGTCATTCATGAAGCGCACGTCGATGCCGTCGTCGTCGAAGAGGGTGGCGGCGAACGCGACCCGCTGCATGATAAGCTGGAGGTCCTTGATGCGCTCGCCGTTCTCCTCGAAGGCCATGGAGCCGCTGTCGTCGATGTAGACGACCACGTCGTAGAGGGCCAGACGGACGATATCCGTGGCAATCTCGCGCTGGATGCGCCAGGCCTGGCACAGACGATCGACCTGCTGTCCGGCACGGGCGGCGATGGCCGGGAGACGCTGTGCGCCTTGCGTGCCCGGGCCGTAGAATCTCTCAAGACCCTTCTCGCGAATAGCCTGCTCTAGCTGTCGCTGGTATCCCTGCACGTCACCTGCGCCGCCGCCGCCACCATAGCCACCCTGAGGAACGCCATAGCCTCCCTGCGGTTGTCCCTGAGGAGCGCCATATTGAGGTGCGCCGCCGTATCCGCCTTGCTGTGGTGGTGGTGGGCCGCCCTGTCGAGCATCAGTCAGCTACTGCCATGACAAGTGACTTGGCCGGGCATGTAAAGTGAACGCTGCGAAGAAGTGAAAGTGACGAACATATCCCCCCTGCTGCTGCTGCGGCGGGTACGGCGAACCCGCTCCATACGGCTGCTGCTGCTGCTGGCCGTAGGGCTGCGGCGGCTGCTGGCCATACGCCTGCTGCTGTTGTCCAGGATACGGACTCGACCCGGGTGGCGGCGGAGGCGGTCGCGCATAGCCTCCCGGCTGCTGCTGCTGCTGTCCGTACGCCGGCGATGGTTGCGACTGGTAGGGTGCTTGCTGCTGTTGGCCCGGGTAGCCCGGCTGCAGAGCGGAGGGGTACGGAGCCGGCGCACCACCACCGCTGGCTGTCATCTTAGAAGCTAAGGGCATGGTGTCGTGTCGTGTCGTGGGGCGCCTGATGAGGGGGAGGTTCGGTGTTGTAGGTCGGAGGTCTCGCGTGGTGGGGTGGGGAGGAGGGAGGGTGTGGTAGGGATGGCGATGAAGGCAGCAACAGCAACAGTAATCACGCAAGGTTGTAAAAGTGCAAGTCAAGGTAGGGGAAGTGAATGGAAAAGAAACTCACTTGAGGCTGCGGCTGCTGCTGCTGCTGGCCACCAGGGTAAGGTTTGTACGCTTGTTGCTGCCCGGCTGCGCATGCATCTTGATGAGCAAAGCTTGTCCGGAAAGCGCAACGCGTCAACTCGTCGGTAGGTACATGTACTTACGGTAGGCACCGGCTTGCTGGCCTCCCGGTGGCGGTGCTCCTGCTCCCGCTTGCTGTTGGCCTGAGGGAGGGTACTGCTGTTGCTGTTGCGGAGGGTACTGCTGGGGTGCACCACCGAAGTTGGCGACGGCACTCTGCCCTCCCTGCGTCGCCGCGAGTTTGCTGGCCAACTGCCCCTTTTCGTCAGTCTTTCATCTTCCAGTCGCTTCAACGGCAACTGCTGCGCGACGTCACTCGAGAGGCTTGGTGGGGTGATGATGGCGGGGTAAGTCCTTCGGGGGAGCTGGGAAGGGGAGAGGAGAGCATACACCCATTGTGAAGTAAGGTACAGTAGTTACTGGCTTGGTGTGCGTTCGGGTGACAAGACGAG
Source organism: Friedmanniomyces simplex (assembly GCA_005059865.1). Lineage (NCBI taxonomy): Eukaryota > Fungi > Ascomycota > Dothideomycetes > Mycosphaerellales > Teratosphaeriaceae > Friedmanniomyces > Friedmanniomyces simplex. The sequence goes on from NAJQ01000077.1 coordinate 16,249, forward strand.
ATTGTGTTCGTTGGTGGATTTTGTCGAAGATGTAGTAGTCGCGGTCAAGCACCTTGCAGCTCGTCCAAAGCTGAAACAGCACGCAAACGGCTGCCAAGGCCTCCTGTCCGGCTGCTGCAGGGCTGCGCCTCAATCTGACCCACGGGGATCGGCAGGAACGAGGCATATGCCAAGCCAACGAAGAGCGCCACCGCATGTGACGAAAGAACGGAAGGCACGCGAAAGGCCCCCATGGACGAAACAGGTGGCCAAGCCGGCCGCCCCCTGAACTCCTCCACCAGGCAGCGAAGGCTCGCTCAAGCCATGGGAAGCGAAATGGAAAGGTAATTGAATCGTTCCCTAGTAGCATACGGTCCCATAATCTGAGCACCCTACCTCATACTCACTGACATAGAGTACCCGGAACCACCTCGTCGAGTGCCCACCACACTACTGCCCATGTGCTTCAGGTACCTCAAAACGCCCCCGTCACCGGCAAAGTCTTGACAATCTTGCAGTCCACCCCGTGCATCTCGGCCCCGAAGCGGCAGTTCTCCCCATTCAGGCACCGCCCGCTGCCGCGCATGCTGCCCTCCGTCGCGAGGGGGAAAGGGCAGCGGTGGCCGTAGATGCATTTTTTGTCGTCGCAGAAGATGCTAGAGCAACAGTCAGTCAGTCAGCAGAGTACCCCAACAAACCCCACGAAGCTGGGACATCGGCCGGCTTAAATTGCTTACCCCTTCTTGCAAGGCGTCTCCCTAGCCACAACCCGCAGGTAATACCGCTCCTGCGACGAGACCCTGATGTCGTGCTTGTGCGGGCACTTATCCGCTTTCCCCGCGTTGTAGTGGCAGCAGCCGCCGCCGATGTAGTGCTGATTGCACATCTTCAGCCGCTTCAGCCGCTGCACCTCCTCGCGGTCGTAATCCATGGGCTCGTCGACGCGCTGCCCGGCGCGGTTCCGCAGGATCTCTTTCGTGACGGCCGAGGAGGCGGTGATGGTGGATGTGGTGGATGTGGCGGCTGTGGTGGTGGCTGTGGTGAAGGGCCGCGAGGCGGAGGTCTTGGCGACGAGGGCCCAGGAGTTAGGGTTGGAGGCTTCGGAGGAGATGGAGGTGGAGGAGAAGGTGCGGAGGTGCTGCGGGAGCGAGTCCGGTGAGCTCGTGGGCTGCGGGCCGTGGGTGGGCGAGAGGATGTTGGGGATGAAGGGGGACAAGGGCGTGTTCGTGTTGGAACGGCCGGGGGTGAAGGCTTCGCAGGCGGCGTTCAGGCCGCGGGAGTCGATGCGAGGGCGGAAAGGCGCTGGGTCGGCGAGGAGGTCGACGGGCGCGACGGTGATCTTGGTGTCGCGGAAGACGGTTGGGAATCTAAGCTTACTGTCAGTAGATGCCAGATTAGTAGGCTAAAGGCGGTACAAGCGTACTTCACAGTCGGATACGGCAGACCAGCCAGCTCCTTCCCAAACGGCACACCCTCCAAAAGCGTGACCCGCTGCAACGCCTCGGGTTCTGGACGTACTGCTCGAGCACGCGAGCGTAGCTGTTATCATGCGAGCAGCCAAAGAGGACCTGACGGCAGTGATAGTCGTATAAGAACAACTTCAGCGTCTCCGCCATCTTCACATCCGCCCTATCCTTGCCGGAACCCACATCCACGAAGTCGAATAGCATCTTGCCGCGCGTGAACCCCCGCGCGAACTCCTCGAGATGGCTGGGCGACATGACCAGGCCCGCCTTGGTGCACACGTCCGCCAGACCCCTGATATTCGCATAGACGCGAACGGTGACCTTCACATCCGACGGACAGTCCAGCACATTGGCCGCAGCCCACTCCTGGGCCGCATCGTGCAGCACCGCCGCGGCTTTGGTGCCACCTGCCTCGCCGGCGCGCAGGAACTTGTTATTGAAGAGCATACCGTCGCCGTCTACCAGGACAAGCACGAACGGGTCGCGGTTGAGGATATGCTGCAGCTGGCTCACGTTGGCCAGAGCCTGCTGCTCGCGCTGCAGCGCATTCCGGGCGCGCTCGCGCTCGGCCTCGTGCTCGGCGGTGTACATCGAGTGCTTGAGCACCAGGTTCTCGTAGCGCGTGAGGACGTCCTATTGAGTGAGGGAAAGGGGCGTTGGTCAGTCATTCAGCCTGGTCGATCCTCATCCACCGCGGTGTAGGGGGAGTTTTGTAGGAGAGTATTCGCGGCGTCTTACCTCGAGCAGCACGTTCTTCAGCACGTCGTGCATCTTCAGGTGCTCGTAGCGGGCCCAGAAGCTCGCCACATGGCTCTGGTCGGTCTCGGCTGTGCCGCCGCCGTTGGTCGCGTGACCGTTGGTCGCCATGGTGTTGATGCTCGCAAGTAGAGAAGTTGTGGAGATGGATGTTGTCGAGTGTATGTTTCTGCGCGGAAGGAAGTCGATGAAAGGTGTAGGTGGATTCGAAGTGGGAAGTTCAAAAGGGTGAAGCTCCTCCGTTTGCAGGGCGGTGACGTTCAATCCGTCGCCGCTTGGCTGCTATGAAGCTTCAAAAGTCCCGAGAACATGGGTCTCGAATTTAAGGTAAGGTAGCGCACTCGCGACAAGGCGCTAGGAGTGAATCCGCAACGGTCTCGAATGCAGATTCACTCACTCACTCAGCCAAGTGAAGGGAGGAGACAAAGGAATATCTCAGTATCTGCCCGCTCGAAGCGGTAAGCTGCGTTCGGGGATGCAGGGTTCGCGGTGTCGTGCAGGACGACAGCTCACATCAATTATTGCCCCTGCCTCTGTGTGACACGACGGCGTCGACGACGCGGGGCTCTCTTCACTCGATGCGGTCTGATCGATTTGTGACACATTCGATGTCCGCCGTGGGGCTTCGAGACTGCCCCGGCCAACTGCATCTGTCTTTGATGCGCGGCGTCAGCCAACACTTCCCACCAACGATCCTGTGTCTGAGACATACCAAGTGCGTCCCGCCCAGACCGACATGCAGGTGTGTTCACGGTGGCGCTCGCGCGGATCAAACGAAGTTACCGCGCGGAGACGGAGAGCGAGAGGGACCAAGGGTGCTCGAAATCAAGCAGACAAAGCTTCAAGCCACAGTCTCTGGAGAGCGCATCTCTGCAGCGTAGAATGTCAAGCGTGTATGTTCTGCTTGATGAAGCTCGGTGCGTCAGTCCGTCAGGTTCAGTGCACGTGAGTGAAGTAGGGACGTACATGTGAAGACTACGAATCAGAGCTGGCGAAGCAGCAGTCTCGACGATACAATATCACATCACCACCTCTCGTCACTTCCAGGCTCCGCCTCACATCTCTATCAGAGCAAGAAGCGTGAACAGAGTAATCGGGCCCCGGGCAGCCGCGGGTTCTCGTCTTCCACCCCATCACACTTTCCGTCACCGATCACTATCCTTCCAATCGTGATTCTTACCATCACTATCCTGACTGTCCCTCACTCCCTCTTCCACTCCTCAAACTCCTCCCCCAAATGCTCCTTCAACCGCGCCATCTTATTCCCAAAATTCCTCCCACACCGCCAACACACCATATCCTCCGGAAAATGCCCATAACGCCTCCTCCCATCCCCTTCATCCAACGGATACTGATCCATCCCGATCAAAAACGCCGTCGTGAAGGAGAGGTAATGATTCCGCTTCTTCATGCTCTCGCCCACCAGATCCCGCGACAGCACGTGGATGTGCAGGTGATTCATTGACGGGTTTGCGTGCGTGCCGGAGAGGATCTCGCGCTCCCAGTCGCGACCGGGCGGGAGCTCGTCGGGGGGGTCGTCGGATTCGAGGGCGGCGAGGCGGGGGCGTTCGGAGGCTGAGGACTTGCCGAAGCGGCGGCAGAGCTCTGAAGCGGCGATGGCGCGGACGTTCTTCTCTTCTTCTTGGCACTCTTGCAGGAAGACGGGGTCGTCAAAGGCTTCTTGGGGCCGGATAACGTTCTTTTTCGGATCGCGGGGCAGGATGAGGAGGTGTACGGCGGCTTTGGGGAAGAGGTCGTTGATGACGACGAACTTGTCGGTGTAGTAGACCACCCTACTGGGCGGGAAGGAGGCCGGGTCGGTGGTGTACGCTGCTAAGCCCTCCCTTCCCGCGAAGACGGTACGTTTCGAAACGCCATCGGTGGTGCCCGGGGTGGGTTTGAGTGGCTTGGGCTTTCTGGGGGACATCATCTCTGTGACTGGGGGATTAATCGATCAGACTTTTGGTCTGTATGCTGTGAAGAGGGCACGTACAGGCATTGGGCCTCTCGGTGGGTGGGAAGTGCTTTTTTGATTGCTGGCCGGGCAATGCTGTGCTCTCGACATGCTCCTCGAAGTCGTCAGCTGTGGCGTGGTTGGAAGTCATGGTCGCCCTATTGGTGTTTGTTCGTAGGCGACAGATTTTATGTGGTATTTTGGGCTTCCAGTGCCTCAAGAATGTATTGGAATAAGGCATGCCATTGTCGACCCGATGGACCCGAGGAATGTGTCGTTTCACATGCACCGCTCTCCGCACCGGAGTCAGCTCCGAGAAAGCGCGCTTGGTGGCGTCATCGGCAAATACGCGAGACGCGTGAAATTCGTAATGCACCTAGAGACCAGACACGAAGGGGACATGGAGGTTCTGGTAAACCGCTGACATCCTCCCGCGTTCTCTCTCACAATCAACGCCGTGCTTCGCCCCAGCATCCTACGACCTTCTTCCACACGTCTCACAGCGATGCGACCACCCCGAAGGCAGCAGGCACGCCTCACTTTCACACCACTGCCCTCCTCATCCCCCGCTACCAAAGGCTATCCGCAGCAAATACAAGAGCGTGCCGCTACGGTAGGATATGCCGGCAATAGCCCCGCCAAACGACGCAAGCTGCAGGCTGCCGCCGCCGACGACGACGACGCGCCTTTTGGGCGGGATGGCGCAAACGACCTCCCAACACCCGCGGCCACCATGACCATCGGCGGAGGAGACAGTGTGTCCAGTGACGAGGAGGAGCCGGTTCGGTCTACGGCGAGGCTCGTCTCTCGCAAGCGATCTCGGCAGCAGCCTCTTGATTTTACTGGAGCGAGGGAGTCCAGCTCATTTGGTTCACCGATTCGACTTCAGTCTTCGTCTAAGCCGCAGACGGCTGGGATGTTCGGGACGCAAACGCGGAGGTCTCAGCGACAACGGAAAATTACCGAGATATCGAGCGGCGAGTCTGGTGATGAAGAGGGGCGGTCAGTGAGCGAAGTGCCTGCGAAGTCAAAGAAGTCTGCAGCAAAGACAAGGAGCTCGCAGCGGCCGGTGGTAATTGACTCCGAGGACGACGAGGATGGCGATAACATCACACTGGGCGCCAACAAAGCACAAGCGACTATGGGCGACGAAGAGAGCGAGGACGAAGACAGCATGCCTACCACACAGGGCAAGCTACCGCGCAGGAAGCGTCAGCGCTCACGCGACAGCTTCATTAGCTCTTCGCCGCCGCGTGCGGTGGACAGTGACAGTGATCTCGAAATCATCGAGAAGCCGAAGCGAAGTGGGCGCGGACGGCAAGATGCTGCCGATGAGGATGACGAGGATGAGGACGAGTCACTGGCGACACCAACCCGACGGAAACTCAAGCGACCGCGGCAGATGTCCCACCGGGAGCAAGACGATCTGAACGAGGATCTAGATTTCTTGGGTCCCAGCAGTGATGTGGAAGCGCTCGAACGGCAGCCGAGATCTACCCAAGACAAGCAGAAGAGTGCGAGGCAGGCGGCGTTGGAGAAGCTGAAGCGCCAGCGGTCTGGAAAGCCTGCAGTTATCGAGGAGGAGCAAGGGGAAGACGAGGAGGGTGCGTCGGAAGCACACGATGGCGACAGCGATGCGCCGGTCGTGACCAGCAGCCGCAATATGTTCAAAGCCTCCGAAGACGACGATGCCTTTATCGACTCCGACCCGGACAACGACGATACACTGGGAGCACCAGACGTTGAGATGCCCCTCGCCTTCACCCGCCAGGCCAGCTCAAAACCCAAAGAGCTCTTCAAGCACGCCGTGGAATGGTTCGTGCAACGGAAGATCAACCCGGGCTTCAACATGCACGACGAGCTCTACGACCTGACCTTCCGCAAACTGGATGATGAGGTGCAAGGCTTGACAGGGTCCAAGTTCAAGTCTGCAGCCTGGACGCCCGCGTTCACTGCCGCCATCACCGCGCGGCCTGAGATTGCGATTGAGGGGCTTGATCGGAGTACGGATGAGCACTGGATGAACGACAAGTGCGATGCGTGTAATCGCTCGGGACACCCGGCGACGTTTCAGATCCAATTTCAGGGCAAGCCGTATCATCCGCAGACGCTTGAGGAATTTGGTGGGCGGGATGTTGATGATGAGGAGGAGGAGGAGGAGGAGGATGAGGATGCTTCGAGTTCGTCGGAGGGTGGGGAGGATGATGATCAGGTACGTCGTCCAAGGTCGTCGAAAGGCTCTCTAGAGCGCGAAATCCAATCTTAGGTTGCCTATACTGATATGTTCTACAGCCCGCCCGCGACCACCGCGGCAACAAAGTCCCCCCCGCGAGCACCATCTACCACGTCGGCAAATTCTGCAAAGCCAACGCCGAGACGGCGCACGAGCTGCAGCACTGGCGCTACCATCTCAACGAGTACGCCATCGTGTGGATGACGGCGCACGGGTACCTCACGGCGGAGAAGATCGTGCGGCGCGATCGGCTGAGCACGACGAAGCGGCAGCGCGAGGCGAGGCGGATTACGGATCATATGGAGCGGGCTGGGGAGATAAGGAAGCTGTGGGAGGCGTATAGGGGAAAGATTGATGATGCGAGGAGTGCGAAGCAGGGGCGGTTTGCGGCGGGGCGGTAGGGGGGGAAGGGTGTCGTCAATTGGGGAGGTGTGGCTCATCGGGTTCCCAACGGCAGTATTTTGGTGCAGTCCGGCTGCGTAGACAGTGATGCTCAACCTGATCTTGACAGAGCGGATGGCTCCAGGAGTGGGATGCTTGAGCCAGCGGTCTAGACACATCCAGATGAGCTTTTACGATGGTCCTTGCCATATGAGGGCCCCGGTAGCTGCTATATCTTCAGCACACCACACACTCGAGTGGTATGGGGAGCCGTTGCAATGTTGCGTGACTCTCGCCATACACAAGGTACAGTATACTGGGCTGGTTCTCGCTTCGGTTCCTTGGCCCATGTGACGTACCTCAATATCGCACATGCACCCCACTTCCACCTTCACCGTCTGGTCAGCTTGTAAGCTCGCAACACCCGACAGCGTCTCTTCTCGCAGTCACAAACAACGAAACGTCGTGTAATTCCCGACTTCCTACCCGTCGACAGCCGGACATACCGCCGCATTTGAGAGGGCAAGATTCAGCAGCAGCCGTCCAAGGCAAGAGAGGCTTATCAGCAGGCACTCGTAGCAGAAATGGAAGCGATCAAGTCCGCCGTCGGGTTTGGCAAGAAGGAGCAGGAAGGTCAGGAGCCTGTATCTGGTGTCAAAGGCGAAGGCACTGCGGGCGAGCCGTATGACTCTGGGAACCAGCAGGGTGGGTAGCCATTGCGGTTGCGATATACAAGCTGGCAAGCTCACCCGATACAGGTGACTCGGAGCTAGGTGGGAAAGCGCCTCAGGAGACCGGTACGACATACTACACCAGTTGCCAATAATGTGCGTACCATGTCGACTGACTCCCTCTCGCTGCAGATCCCAGCAAAGTCACCGGCCAAGCCCCCGTCGACGACAAAGCCGCGGCCGCCGTAGACTCGACCACGACCAGTGGTAAGTCTGAAGAACCCATAGCATACGACCCTGTACCCGCGGCTACATCTGCGTCTGCATCTGCCCCTGCAACGAATGAGTCTGAGACGTCCAAGGCAACCGGCAGTAGCGAGAGCAAGGAGGCGACGATTGGGAGCACGAGCTGGTTCAAGACAGCTATCCCGTTCGGCAGACGAAAGGGCGATGAGAGTGCTGGGCAGTCGAATGGTGGGCACCAGGCGACAGCCGGTGCACTTGATAATGGGGCAGCGAAAGAGGTCAGCGGGATGGATGAAAGCGGACTACCACCCAACCACTTGGGCGCCAACGTGCCGGTGGGAACTAGCACCGAACCCGTAGATACACCGACGAACGAAACCACGTCCAAGGATACCATGACTCCCACAAACGCAGCTACGCCTGCACAAGGTGGCGAGGCAGCCACGCACGACACAGCCCCAGTCCCCACTACAGCACATCCCCAAACCTCAATTGCAGACACCCACGCCAAGACGGCCACCGAACAGCCCCAGCAGTATGTGGCTGAAGGTGAGCCAAGCCAGCAGCAGCAGCAGACTTCCAGCGGAGGCGGAGGCCTGTTCTCAAACCCCTTCAGCTCATCAAGCAAGAAGATGGAGAACGAGGCCCCACCGTCACTGGAGAAGCGCAGGCTCTCCCGCGAGGCGTATGGGAGTAACCCCAATGCTACCCCCACAGCGGGGGGCAAGCGCGTCGGCTCCGTGGCGTTCGAGCAGCGGGGCAAGTCGATGGATGCGCGGCGGAGTGGGAGTCTGACTCAGCCGTCTGTACCTGATGAGAAGGAGGAGAAGGAGGGGGAGGGGACCACGTCCGCTGCTGGTAGGGCGGGTGGTGCTGCGGCTGCGCCTAACGTGTCTTCCTCGGCGGAGCGTGCGCGGGATATTATGACGGCGGAGACGGCGGCGAATAGTGTGCCACCGCCGGTTTCGAGTCCGTCGACTACGAGCGCCGCGGCGAAGACTGATGAGGCGCCGCCGCGTGCTAGTTTGTCCCCGAGTGAGGGGAGGGAGCATAGTAGGCGGAAGAGCATCTTTGACAAGTTCAAGGATAAGCTGCCGGGGCATCATCACAAGGAGCACTGATTCGCTCACACACAACGTGAGCAAGACACGTTGGACCCGTTGGGGAGGCTGGGAGCTGTTGGCGGTGCCCTTGAATCTGGATATTTTTGTTGGCGCGTTAAGAAAGTTGCCGATACCCTGCTGTTCGTTGCTGCTCGCCATGTCTGCTAATGGGAGGATCTCTCTTGTTGGAACGAGTCATACTGGTGTCCGCCATCATCGATCTCTCTCTGCTCGTGCTTGTATATACCCTGTAGTTGGTTGGCTGTCTGGAGATCTCTTATTATAACCTCAATTACACTTCTGCTCTCTACGCCAACGCCTTTGACTGATTGATCGTTGGACCATGGATCGTGGTTGGAAGTTATATGTAGAGAGTGTGTCATGCATTGGTGGCGATCCCCACCCCCACCACCGCGGGGTTTGACTGCCCTGGAGATGGGGCATGAGTCGAGTTGGGAGTCAGAGGACGGGAGGACCTTATACATGTACTCATGCAGGTATCCTCTATACATCGACCTGTCTCCCTATCTCCCACAAGAACAACAATGATCCCCCGAATACGAAACTGATCGCGTCACACCACTTCCAGCCGACATCTCAGCAAGATGGCAACGCGAGCGGAGCGGTACAAGCAGGCGCCGCAGACGACGCAGGAGCGGCCCAGCCCGGGTTCGAGGGTATGCTAATAGGCATTACCTACTACGTGGGAGGGTAGTGGATCCCATCACGCCCTCCATGCCCAGTAGTGCGTGATGAGTGATGGGCAGCAATTCTGGCGGTGCTGGGCGTGCCTGTGTGCGACCTCGGCCGTCAATCCGAGGCAGCTTGCGTATGCAGGCACGTCGATTGCCCACGTGTCGAGAAGAAATTCTCCCCTTCACATCTCCATTCGCGTGGCCCAGAATGCACATCGGAGGTCGCCTCACTGCGAAGGAGTGCTGTCGTATGGCGTCTAACGCGCAAGCGTGGTCGTCTAGAGTGCGCAAGAGGCGCCTGTCTCCGCCACCGCCTGCCACAAGCGGCCATGCTAATGCACCTCAGCCTGCTCCATCAGCCTCACATCACGCGTGGAGGGCCGATGATTACTCTTTCGAGGAGAAGCACGACTGCACGCAGTACGGGTGTGCTCCTTCCCCGCCCGTTGCCATGCGAATAATGCACATCGCGCTGCCATCGCCCGGATGATGCACTCCACCAACAAGATGCGGTTATCTGCGAGGGAAGTGTTTTCTGGCCAATGAAGCGGATCGGGGATGATATACCCGTTTTTGTGGCGAGAGTACGATGTTACTGTTTCTCCGGGAGGATGCGCGGTGGTGCAACTGCAGCTTGGGTGGGTCGTAAGTAGGAGATAGGAAGTGAACAGGGAAGACTCCTGACCACCACGCGCTGCTCACTTAGTACTGTCAGTAGTTGCATGGAGGTTGCAATACGATGTGTGTCGCTGTGAAGGTGTGAGGTGAGGTGCGGCCATACCTAAGTCATAATCCAAATAGAGAAATTGTTTGGCTCAAGGTTGGGTCCGGACTCCGGAGTGGGCCGGGGCCATGCCTTGTCGGCCCGGATAGAGCAGTGGGTGATGATCCCGACCAGTTGGTACGCCTTCTCCGCACTCTTTGGTGAACCCTGCACGTCCAGACGCCTGCGTGTGACCTCGAGACCTCCCGCGCGTGCCCATCGACACCCTCCCACGCTTCACTCGCCCACCGCTCTCCTGATCTTCCGTGACAGGCACCGACACCTTGACTTCCCACTCCCTCCACATTACCCGAGAGGAGCGCAACTGCAGCAGCTCCCCGAAGCTCGTGGACAAGACGGAAGGGAACGGACAGCATGATCACTCGGAGAGCATGCTAAGCAAACACAAACGCGCAAGCAGCAACTATCGACACACCGCCCATGGTCCCCAAAGACCAGCAGGCAATTGATGCTGTGCACTTGGAGAGGATCGATACTGGCATGACGACAGACTCCAGCAACAGCAGTGTAGGAGCCCCGCCGTCTGAGAATCGAGCCGACGAGAACACACCAAAGGCCGAGGGCGAGGAGGATGCTGCCTTCGAGGTCGACGAGGTCGACGAGCTTGCAGATGCCAAGCCGAAAAAGAAGCGGAAGATAATCAAGAACAGCGACAAGAAATACCAATGCCCTCACTCGGACTGTGGGAAGTCGTACTCGCGAGCAGAGCACTTGTACAGGCACCAGCTGAACCGTACGTTGTCCGTTCGCGAGTCATGGCTTCTGGTCCGTGTAGGATAGAATGTTGATAGGAATCGCAGATACACCAAAGCAAATATACCGTTGCGACTTCCCTGGCTGCGAACGACACTTCGTCCGAGCCGACCTCTGCGCTCGACACAAAGAGCGCCACACCGCCAAGGGCTCCCACCTGCAGAGAAAGGATGCATTCCTCAACAGTCAACGAGGCCCTACGAGTGTCTCGGGCGCGACATCGCCGCGATCCGGAAATGCCACCATGGACGGATCGCCCGTTCACATGAATCACGCTGTCCCGCCGGCATCGTATCTCGATGCGCCAGCCACTGGCACCACCCAAGTCTTCAGCATGACCGGACCACCTCCGCCGGGGAATGCCCGGAATGATCTTACGCCCATTCGTACTACGAACGGCATGCATCTCGACCCGCAGCTGTCTACTGGTCGGCCATACAGCGCGTTTCCGAGCACCCTCGATGGTGGACACCACCCTCCACCCATGATCCCACCAATCTCGCCTTCGAATGCTCGGCGCTTCAGCTACGACGGCGTTTTCGCACGCCCCGCTGCCGTGACTCCCGGGTTCAGCGGTCATCTAAACGCCACTCTGACCTCCATGCAACCTCCGCCGCTGTCCTCGCCTCCGGGTACCGCGTCTGTTCTCAGTCACCAAACCTACCCCTCCCCGATGCCTGCTTCGCAGCTGTTGCGATCCCCGACAAGCTTCTCGAACTTGCCTTCGCTGCCACCGTTCGGCTTCCCGCAGAGCTTCCCACCCACTGCCAGCACACGATCAGGAAGTCTGATGTCGCCCCCGACCATCAGCTCTAGTGACCAGCACCCCATGCCGAACAGCAGGACCAACAGCATCGCGGACTTCAACGTGATCCATCAGATGTCGACAGGGTACGCTATGCCAGTTTTCGGCTATGATGGGTTCAGGCGTTCTCCGCCACCTGTATTCGATGACAGCTTCCTCAACTCTCTGTTTGGCAACAGTGGCATGGAGATGCTGATCTCGTCACCTCCTGGTCCGGAGCCGATGCAAAACCCGCTGATCTTCAACATGCCTCTGCCGAAGCTGGACGCGGACGGCACACCGAGAGAAGCGTCTTTACCCGTGGAGTCAGGAAGCAAAGTCGTACCAGCGCACAGCCTTGACATCAACATGCGTGAGAGTGCAATCAGCGAGACGAAGAAGGCTCGGTTAGCCCGCCTTGTGCAGAGCTGGCCAGAGGTCGATCAAAACCCGGGCCGAAGAACGAAAGGCGATATTCTGATGGGCGACTCGAGTGACCCGCATCATGTGATGAGTCTTCATGTGCTCAAGACGTACATCACCAGCTACTGGGTCCACATTCATCAACAAATGCCACTGCTGCACAGGCCAACCTTCAACCCAGAAACCTGCCCTGACTTGCTGCTGCTTGCCATGATGTGTTTGGGTGGCATATGTCTGGAGCGGACGCACTCAGACGAGGTCACCCTGGACAGCGCCGAACTCGCCGTCTTCATGGCGTACCACATACGATGGGAGGTGTTCAAGGATGCCGAGTTCCGGCCGCCAGCAAAGCTCTGGACGTTCCAGACGCTGCTTCTGCTCGAGCTGTTCGAAAAGATGTACAGTACGAAGTCGCTCCACGAGAGGGCTCATATACACCACGCCACGACACTCACCGTCATGCGCAGGGGCTCTTCGCTCATCGGGAGGAGCGCGACAGATGTCCCCGAAAGCAGCAACGACCCTACACGCACTCCGCCGGGTCCAGACGGTTCCATCAACACCAGCGGACAAAACACGCCCGATGCGTTCTGGAACCGGTGGATCACCTCGGAGGCCACGAGAAGGGCCGCCTTTGCTGCTTTCATCATCGATTCTACGCATGCGACTCTATTCGGGCACTCTGCGGCAATGTCGCCACATGACCTGAGGTTGCCATTGCCGTGCGATGAAGCCTTATGGTCCGCAACGAGCAGCGCAGAAGTGCAACGGGTGGAGGCGAGCTTGGCAGCGAACGGGTTCAAGCCCACCTCGTTCCTGGACGCACTGAAGCGCACGCTCAACGGGCAGAAAGTGCGCACCAACACCTTCGGTCGCGTGGTACTAATGGCGGGGCTGCTCAACATCAGCTGGCACATGAACCAGCGCGACCTACAGGTATCTTCACTGGGAGCTGCAGGTACGCTTGGTAGTCAGGTCAAGTGGCGCAGTCCACTCACCCGAGCCTTCGATTTCTGGCGGCGCGACTTCGACGACAGTCTGTCGAAAAACGAGCACTGGCTGCAAGTCTGCCACGGCAGCGACCGCACCAGCATCGACCACCGGGACAACGTCTTCGAGTCTCGCACCTGCCTGCACAGCCTCGCCCACATGGCCATGCACGTCGACATCGTCGACTGCCTCGTCTTCGCCGGCTCCGACCGCGTGCTCGGCCGCCTCGTCACGGACGCCGATCGCTCGGCCGTGCAGCGCCGCATGCGCGAGCAGTGGGCCCCCAGCGCGCGCGCGCGGGACGCCACGTTCTACGCCCTGCGCTTCCTGTGCGAGGTGCTCATCCCGGAGGAGGCGTTGAGCGCGAAGCGGATCAACCCGCATCAGCCGCCTACCTTCACGTACAGTGCGAGGGACGACTGTCTGCTGAACAGGCCGTGGGTGCTGTATTTCGCGCTGCTGATCGTGTGGTCCTACGGCTACGCGCTGGATGGACCGATCCGGCCGTCGAACTACACGTTGACGACGCGGGAGTTGCAGATCTACGATATGCAGCGCTACCTCATCCGCATGGGCGGCGTGGCAAGCCCGGATGACCTGGAGAAGCTGAAGGATCGGAACTCGTGTCTGGGGCTGCTGCTGTTGCTGCGGGGGAGTTTCAGGCAGCCGCGGTGGGAGTTGTTGCAGGAAGCGCATGAGGTGTTGGGGTCGTGTGTGGATTTGTTGTTGCCGGGGCACAGCGAGCTGGCTGGGAAGCATTTGCAAGGCGTTTGAGCGGGTTTGTGGTGGGGGCGGCCTTTCATGATACCCTTTTAGCGGAACTTGTTGTACGATGAGAAGGATGCATATGTCCGGATATGAGGCGCCCCTGGGCTAGCGCTAGGGTGGTTCTTTGGCTGCTTCGAGAATTCACACCTGCGTACAAGGCCTGCCTGTCTCGCTGGGCAACAGTCCGACCAACTTTCTTGAGCCTTGGGGCGACAAGGTCTGATGATGAGGTTCTCTCAACAATGAGGAAGGTCGGGTAAGTCGGAGTACTGTTAGGTGCACTAGTAAGATACCCTACCTTACTTCGCAGTTAGGTTGCTTGTTGTCTTCGTGACTCTGGTCGACGCTACCTCCTCCTGAAACATACATGTCCACCTCCACCTCGCCTGTGACGGGAAGGAGTCGTCCTCGGTTGCGGCGCTGGGAGCTAGGGGTGGGGGGGAAAGAGGTGGGGTTGTCGGCGATCGGAGGATTGGGGTGAGTCGCGGGTGCTAGAACCGAGGCCCACACGGCACTTTCCGATGTCTTCGAGTTGTTCTTCGACTTCACCCATACATACACGCACACTTGGGCGCAACATGAACGAGTACAGCCGCATCTCGCACACCATAACAATGAGCCGCCGAAGCAAAACCTGGTTTACATCCAGTGCTCGCCTCGTCAACGGCGCGCAGACTGACTTGCTTGTTGTCGATGATTCACGCATCCCGCAGGGGCCTCACAAGCGCGTGCCGCGAAGGTTGAGCTAGTCTCACTTGCAGAGACAAAAAGCAGGAGCGGCTCGCGGATCCTGCCCGAAGCCTTACCGCATTCATCTTGGCAATGGCCACCATACTGGACTGGCTCCCGTTCTGGCGCCGATTCAAGGCAAGACAGTCCCAGGAGACCTCACGCCTGCAGTAGTCGGAGTCTTCTCGTTGGTGGAGGGAGCTGCGGCGGGCTTGCTTGTTGGGCGGCACAGCCTATTAGTCGCGGGATTGCAGATAGACTTACTACTCACGGAAACAATCACTGCCCACGTCGCCGTTGTGGACGTTGAACCCGGACCTTACTGATATTAATAACCGTCCGGAGAGCCCCTGCGCTAGAGCCGGCCTCTTGTGCAGCTCCCGGTCGATCATCAAAGGGGAGGCCCACCTCGCACGTTGCGACACCGTTCCCAGGCACGACGTAGATGCATTCGACCATGTCGCTTTGGGCAAGTTTCCAGGCGAGGGCATGTTCGCGCCCGCCGTTGCCTACGAGCAGGATGCGCATCCCGTGTGACGCCATGTAGACTAACGACTCTGACTGGTCTTCGACGACTTACCTACCTTCGATGTTGTTCATGTTGTGAAATCTCCAAGCGAGCTTTTTGTGGTGACATGTCCGCCACAGCACAGCCACGCAGCCACTCTCCGCTTGCGTCATCCCACGAACTGCTGGAGAAGGACGGTTCCGGGTGCTGATCCCTGGACGTGC
Source organism: Friedmanniomyces simplex (assembly GCA_005059865.1). NCBI lineage: Eukaryota > Fungi > Ascomycota > Dothideomycetes > Mycosphaerellales > Teratosphaeriaceae > Friedmanniomyces > Friedmanniomyces simplex. The sequence continues at coordinate 31,696 of NAJQ01000077.1, forward strand.
CTCCTGATGGTCACTCTGTATAGGTCTGGCCTCCCGACTTTGGTCTTGCCTCCCGACTTTGGTCTTGCCTATCCGTCGAGCTAAAGCGGCCCTTTGAGAAACTTCCTTTGCGCCTAGGTGGAGTATCTCCCTGTTTCCCGTTCCTCCTCCACTCTGTATAGGTCTGGCCTCCCGACTTTGGTCTTACCTATCCGTTTCCTTCCCAGCTTAATACCGCGCAACAGGCTTGACGCAAACGACGTCTCTCAATCAAACGGCACCATATCGATCGACAAGCCATACAGACGGAATTGAAAGTCAGCTGGGCGACGTACCTTCGACTTCGTACACGACGCGAAGAACAAGCACTGAGCAAGCCTCGTGAGCGTTCGTGCGCAGTTCCAAGAGCCCCAAACACCACCACAGCCATCATGACCATGACGCTATCCCGACCATCGAATTGCAGTACCCGGCCCGCGTACCTCGACAACCTCTTCAAAGACTGCCCACCACTCCCGAGCTCTCTCCACTCTGCAAACAGCAGCATCTCAACAGCCTCGTCATCAGGTCTCGACGTCCGACTAAACAAACCCCTCCCGCGTCCCCTCACGCCAGCATTCGAGGAGTGCACCGACGACCATGGCTCCATCCGATCCTTCGGCTCCCGCTTCACGGTCCGAAATATCTTTAATCGTCGCACCTACCCTTCAGCGAAATGGAGTACTACTCGATCTACCTCAACACGAGCACCGCCTTCCCCGCCGCAAAGCCAGCCCGGATCGCGGCGGCCCTCGCTGCCGCGGCTGAACACCACGTTCTCATCGCCGTCGCTCAAGCTGGTCATGGAGAAGGAGAAGCCGCTCCCGCTCGCTCCTATCTGTGCGGCTCAAGAGCTTGGGTGCCATCGCTGCTATTACTTCGCGGCGCGGAATTGTAATGGTTGGGTTATGGGAGGTTCACATGGCGATGCGTGCGAGCAATGCTTGGTATGTTCTCAAAATCACCACGAACCATCGTGCCATACTAACGATTTGAATAGCAAGCAGGTTTCTTCGGCGCCCCGTAACAGCGTGACTGCCGCTGTCCAATCCCTACTGGGTGCTGGCGTTGCGTCCGGGGGAGACCGATCTCATAAAAGAGCGGGACCTACCACTTCCCGGTGCAAAAATTACATCGGTGTGTTGGCGCGAGTCCTCGGCGATGTACATATATACATGAATTGCGATATTAACGGCTGGAATATTTTGATGATGAGCACACGCCGCAGCAGCAAGCTGCGCGCGCCTCCGGGGCAATGGGGGGAGGACCAATTTTGGAATGGCAGTGTAGAATACGTGGACTCATACTGCAACAAATGGAATGTTGACCAGAGAGTTTGAGAACATAGTACGGGAAGTTATTCCGGTGTCTGCCCCCTGCCAGAGTCTGGTGCCTTTTGAAGGACCTTGAGTCACGGATGACAAGAGGCCACATGCTGCTCCCCCTACCTAGTGTCGTATTGTGCCGTCTTGGTGCCATCGTTAGATGAGCCTCCACTACACGTATGCTCTTCGTGCCCCACGACCAATGTGGAAGATGTGGCATAGTGAAGATGTGGCATAGTGAAGATGGTATTGACATGCGACATCGTCCGAGGTCGTCGGACGAACACCGTACTTGCAAGATGCTCAACAATTGGAGGAACATCGAATGGCGCAGAACACGAGTCTTTCAGGAAAGGAATAGTCAACAAATTCGATGACTTGCTTCATGGGTATATACAGCGCCCTCTCCAGGCTCAAAGACCCCCTCATCTAGCTAGAATCGAACAAAAAAAAAGAGGTACAAGAGAGATACGAACTGCTCCCAGCAGGGCACGAAGGCCGCGCACGCGCGCGCATATTCGCGCCTCACACCAAAAAAAAAGAACGCCGCTCATATGGTATCGATGTTTTGACCAGACAGACACAGAAGAATTCACATTCAGATTCCCTTCCCACAAAACATCGTCCCCACCCCTTTTAATATTCCATTCAGTTCCATCCCAGGCTGTTTTCGGCCATGATGGGATGCGAGATCCCTTGTTCCCGTACGCTTCGGCCGCCGCCGCTGCCCGCGCTGTTTCGGCTGCCTCGTCCGCCGCTTGCGGTGGGAGAGCCGCGGCCGTTGGCGCCGGACATGAAATACCCTCCCATGCCACCGCCGGAGGCCTGGCTCATCTCACCGGCCGTGGGGATGGAGCTGGAGCGCTGGTGGTTCTTTCGCTTCTGGCGATAGCGGCGGGCGACGTAGACCATGGCGGCTGCGTAGATGGCCGCGCCGGCTACGGCACCGACGCCGATGCCGACGGATTTGCCTTGTACGGGCTGCGAGCTGCCCGAGTCGCCACCAATCGGCGCACCGTCACCAGCTGCTGCTGAAGTTGTAGCAGCCGGGTTGTAGGTTGAGGTTGGCGAGCCGTTCTCGAGTGATGCTCCCGGGATCAATGGGATGACCGGGTTGATCATGTTCATCAAAGTCTGAACCGTCGGGTCGGGGTTCTGGTACAGATTGCCCGTGGGCGAGTGTAGGCTTGCCCCGAGATTCCCGACCTGATCGCTCGGCACGTAAGCCTGGGCGAGGGTAGTAATGAATCCTGACGACTTGCTGGTGTCGTAGGGGAGCAGAGCGTTCATAGTGACTTGCTTGGGCGCCGGGGATGGCATGCCACCTGGAGGCTGGACCGGACTACGATTGTCGCCGAGCTGGAGCCCCCTCCGTCGCCGAGCTGGTTGTCTCGGAAGCTGGAGTCGCTGAAGTCGCAGATGAAACGGACGACTCTGAAGTCGGGCAACAGTACTCGACGCTGTACTCTCGGTGCTCTGGGCGGAGCTTGTTCCGGTGGCGGTCGTTGATGCAGCTGTCGCCGGCGTTGAAGTAGCAGTACTGTCCGTACTCTGATAAGAGCTCGGCCCAGCACTCGGGCGGATGCTTGAGAGGACGACGCGGAGGCGAGGGCGGAGGACTCCGAGGCTGAGATGGAAGCCTCGACCGACGACTGCGATGACGATATGGACGATAGGACGGATGAAACCGAAGCGGAGACTGAGGAAGCGTCTGTCGTGACAGGGACTGGCACTGCCGTCGTGCCGGCTGAGCCGGACGACGTGCTGAGTGTGTAGTCCGACGCGCTGGCGGTCGTGATGGGCACAGGAACGACGGTGGTACCAGATGAGCTGGAGGCCGAGCTCGAGGTGGAGACCTGACCAGAGCTGATGGTCACAAGCACCGGAACCACATACGTGCTGCCAGAGCCGGAGACCGTGCTCGAAGTATAGCTGACGACCGCGGTACCGGAAGATGTGCTTGCCGGCACTGCGGTCGCGCTCGTAGTGTCGTTACCGGCCGTTGTCGCCGTCGACGATGCACTCTCGGTGATAGAACCACTGACGGTAGGCAAGCTAGACGAGAGTTCGGATGCCAATGACGAAGCTGCACTCGACAACACGCTCGAGAACTGGGATGCAAGCGAGCTCGACACACCAGAGTCTGTGGCAGTCGCCGCGACGCTCGACAGCTCAGAGCTGAGCGAGGACGCAAGGCTTGAGAGCGCGCTCGATGCTGCTGCGGTGACTGTGGACTGGACGCTCGTGCTGTTGCCGGCATAGGTCGAGGCTTCAGAAAGCACGGATGACCCGGCCGAAGACACCACGCTTGATGCCTCAGACACAGCTGAAGACACCAGGCTGGAGAGATCATAGGTGCTGGTGGACGGCGGAAGGTAGGCGAAAGTGGTCGTTGATGCAGTGCCTGACTCAGTCGATGAAAGCCGTTCCGGGCTGGAGGTAAAGCTCATGGATGTCGTTGACTCCGTCGTCGAGCCCGAGAGGCGCGCTTCAGTCGTGGTAGATACTGGGACAACGTACGTATTTGAGACGCCAGGTGCGGTCGAGTACGCAGTACCGTTCTGGGACTGGCTCTCGGCGGTCGCAGATTCTGTGCTGCCCGAGCTGGCCGTCGTGCTCTCCGTCAATGCAGTCTCGCTCGGACCAGGGTAGGTGACCGGAATAATTCCAAGGACGCTGCTACTCTCGACCGATCCGGTAGCGTTGCCGGTCGCGCTGTCGCTTGTGGCAGCAGTGGACTCCACGGAAGCTGAAGCCGACGAGCCAGCACCGGTAAGAGTCACGCTGGCACCGCCAGTCAGGGGGAAGGTGTAACCCACCGGCGTCGCAGTCGCGCTCTCTGAGGACGTGGAGGCGCTTGCCGTGTTGACCGGAAGCGGGCTGAGATACGCAGTGCTCTCAATAACCGTCGACAAACCAACAATGATGGAGCCAGTGTACGAGCTGGAAGACGCCGATGTTGTCGCTGAAGGCGCGGTCGAGCTGCCACTGGCCACAGTGGGCAGGACAACGGTTTCAGGGATGACACCCGTAGACTGCACGACGCCTGATTCCGTACGCGAGGGCACGGGCCTCTGAGGCCCACTGTAGCCGGAGGCAGAGCGGGAAGAGACCGAGGCGTGAGGCCTCTCCGAATACGATGTTGGCCGCACGATAATCGGGCGCACGCCACCAGTCGAGTCGGTGTAGCTGGACGTTTCCGCTGCATCTGTCGCTGAAGCAGAGCTGGAGGACACAGCACTACTGGATACGGTAGAGTTGCTGCCGTTGTAGGTCGGTGACGCCACGCTTAGTGGAATCGAGCCTGTAGAAGCTACGTTGGCGGAGCTGGTGGTGCCCGAGCCACTCGAAGTGCTCAAACTCTCGCTGCTGCCACTGTACGTCGGGATCACAATGCTCAAGGGCAGGCTTCCAGTAGAGCCTGCGTACGTGCTTGCGGACTCCTGGGCTGATGAGGATGTACTCGTCAAGCTCGCGCTGCTTCCGCCGTACGTCGGACTCAGGATGCTTGCGGGCAACACACCAGTAGAGCCTGCATACGCGCTTGCTGTCTCCTGGCTGGAGGGCGAAGTGGAGGACGAAGGGCCACTCGAGCTCGAGCTGCTGCCACCATAAGTCGGAAGCACGATGGGGGCCGGAAATCCGCCGGTCGAGCCAGGGTATGTCATGGACAGCGACACCGGAGACGCTTCCGAGGAGCTGCTGGAATACGTGGCAGCCTCCGATGTGGATGAAGACGTAGTAAGCGCAGTAGAGTTCTGCTCAGGCTGCGAGGGCCGACTTGAGTAGCTGTGTGGCCCAGTCGGATGCGAACGGGTGGAGTAGCCGTGAGGCCTGGTCGGATGTGCATGGCTGGAAGGAATACCGCCACTGGGTGAGGCGGAACTCGTTGGCGAACTCGTCGATGCCTGGCTCGATGATGATGAAGTGACAATGGAGCTGATACTGGCGACCGAGGAGCTTGTCGAGGAGGCAGTCGTCCCGTTGAGCGTGAGGCTCGAAGTGGAGCCGATGGTGCTGGAACTTGCCCTGCTGCTCGTGGTGTTAAGTGACAAGCTCAAGGGCGAGCTGACGGTGCTGGAGCTAGTACTGCTGCTGCTCTGTTGTAGACGGGCCATCGTGAAGCTTGAGCGTGGGAATGAGTACGGGTTAGGCGAGGCGTGCTCGAGACTGTGGATGTGACGAGATAGTCGCGCTCTCAACCGAGTTGCTGGTGGCCTCGGCGCTTGAAGTCGGTCGCGGCGAGTATGGAGTTGGTGCAGGGTGGCTCGAAAAAGTCGGACTCGAGACGGCTTCGCTGTAGGTCGTGGATTGAGAGACTGGCGAGTACACACTCGATGAGCTTTGCACAGGACCGCTAGTGCTGCTGCCGACAGGCGTTACGCTTGAGCTAGCAGATAATTCGTTGCCGAGGCGGCGCTCGATGAGCTCTGTGCTTCACTGCTGCTACTGGGCTGGCTGCGCTGGAGCTGGAAGAGTACGCAGAAGGCGAGTAATAAGTCGAGGAGGCCGGTGCAACGCTTGAGCTTGCAGAATAACTCATTGCCGAGGCAGCGCTGGATGAACTCTGTGCTTCACTGCTGCTACTCATGCTCGCGGCGCTGGAGCTCGGCGAGTATGCTGTTGGGGCGTAGTAGTATGTCGAGGAACTCGCGGCCGCACTGCTGCTGGCCGGCGCTACGCTCGTGCTTCACTGCTGCTACTCGTGCTCGCGGCGCTGGAGCTCGGCGAGTATGCTGTTGGGGCGTAGTAGTATGTCGAGGAACTCGCGGCCGCACTCAACAAGAGCACCGCCTTCTCCGCCGCAAAGTCAGCCGGGATCGCGACGGCCCTCGCTGCCGCGGCTGAACACCACGTTCTCGTCGCCGTCGCTCAAGCTGGTCATGGAGAAGGAGAAGCCGCTCCCGCTCGCTCCTGTCTGTGTGGCGCAAGAGCTTGGGTGCCATCGCTGCTATTACTTTGCGGCGCGGAACTGTAACGGCTGGGTTATGGGAGGTTCACATGGCGATGCGTGCGAGCAATGCTTGGTATGTTCTCCAAATCACCACGAACCATCGTGCCATACTAACGATTTGAATAGCAAGCAGGTTTCTTCGGCGCCCCGTAACAGCGTGACTGCTGCGTTCCAATCGCTACTGGGTGCTGGCGTTACGTCCGGTGGAGACCGATCCATAGAGGAGCGGGACCTACCATTTCCCGGTGCACAAATTACATCGGTGTGTTTGCGCGAGTCCTCGGCGATGTACATATATACATGACTTGCGAAATTAACGGCTGGAATATTTTGATGATGAGCACACGCCGCAGCACCAAGCTGCGCGCGCCTCCGGGGGCAATGGGGAAGGACCGATTTTGGAATTGCAGTGTAGAATACCCGGAGCGATACTGCACCAAATGGAATGTTGACCAAAGAGTTCGAGTAGCCATTACGGGAAGTTATTCAGGTGTCTGGCCCATACCAGAGTCTAGTGCCTTTTTGAAGTCACGGATGACAGAGGCCATATGCTACTTCCCCTACCTAGTCTCGTATTGTGCCGTCTTGGTGCCATCGTCAGAAGAGCCTCCACTGCACGTATGATCATCGTGCCCCACGACTGATGTGTAAGATATGGCGGAGTGAAGATGGTATTGACCCTGCGTGCTTCTCAGACATTCGACATCATCCGAGGTCGAAACAATACCCAATCGTCGAATGAACGCCGTACGTGCAAGCTATGCTCAATCAACAAGGGGAGTGAATATCGCATCGCGCGTAACACGAGCCTTTCAAGAAGGGGATAGTCAAGAAATTCGATGACTTGCTTCATGGGTATATACAGCGCCCTCTCCAGGCTCAAAGACCCCTCATCTAGCTAGAATCGAACAAAAAAAAAGAGGTACAAGAGAGATACAAACTGCTTCCAGCAGGGCACGAAGGCCGCGCACGCGCGCGCATATTCCGCTTCAATAACAAAAAAGAACGCCGCTCATATGGTATCGATATTTTGACCAGACAGACACAGAAGATTTCACATTCAGATCCCTTCCCCCAAAACATCGTTCTCCCCCTTTATCTTCCATTCAGTTCCATCCCAGGCTGTTCTCGGCCATGATGGGATGCGAGATCCCTTGTTCACGTACGCTTCGGCCCCCGCCGCTGCCCGCGCTGTTTCGGCTGCCGCGTCCGCCGCTTGCGGTGGGAGAGCCGCGGCCGTTGGCGCCGGACATGAAGTACCCTCCCATACCACCGCCGGAGGCCTGGCTCATCTCGCCAGCCGTGGGGATGGAGCTGGAGCGCTGGTGGTTCTTCCGCTTCTGGCGGTAGCGGCGGGCGACGAAGACCATGGCGGCTGCGTAGATGGCCGCGCCGGCTACGGCCCCGACGCCGATGCCGACGGATTTGCCTTGCACGGGCTGCGAGCTGCCCGAGTCGCCACCAATCGGCGCACCGTCACCAGCTGCTGCTGAAGTCGTAGCAGCCGGGTTGTAGGTTGACGTTGGCGAGCCGTTCTCAAGTGATGCTCCCGGGATCAATGGGATGACCGGGTTGATCATGTTCATCAAAGTCTGAACCGTCGGGTCGGGGTTCTGGTACAGATTGCCCGTTGGCGAGTGTAGGCTGGCCCCGAGATTCCCGACCTGATCGCTCGGCACGTAAGCCTGGGCAAGGGTAGTAATGAATCCTGACGACTTGCTGGTGTCGTAGGGAAGCAGAGCGTTCATCGTGACTTGCTTGGTTGACAGTCCCAACCCGTAGGCAATACCTTGCGGCAGGTAAGCGAACACCTGTGCGGTGGCGTTCTCGGAGCTGACGACGAAGGGGTAGTTCAGACCGTAGTTGAAGCCAATCTGAATGAGGGTCATGTTCGGCGCAGGAGAAGGCATGCCGCCTGGAGGCTGGACCAAACGCGGCATTTGAGATGGCAGGCCAGATGTTGCAGATGTGCTCGTGCCAGTCTGTGTAGCCAGCTGCGTGGTGCTACTCGGCGAGGAAGATAACGGCGCATAAGTCAGGCTTGTCGGGATCACTAGCGAGGTCGCCGTGTCGGTGCCGGTCGGTATGATGGACACTGGCACAGAGGTCGAGGTGATCGGGGCACTGCTAGCTGTTGCTGCCGCCGGAACGGAGTAAGAGCTAGGCGACGTCGCAAGAGTGGAGGGTGCGGAGGTCGACGTCGCAGAGCCCACTGGGACTACGATTGTCGCCGAGCTGGAGCCAAGCCCGATGGTGGTCGTCACAGATGATGCGCTTGACGATGACGCCGAGGTGATGGAAGCTGCAGAGGATGCATCGGTCGTGGAGCTGGTTGGCACCGAGGTGGTTGAGGCTGCAGAGGACGCCTCGGTCGCCGAGCTGGTTGTCTCGGAAGCTGGGGTCGCTGAAGTCGCAGATGAAACGGAAGTCGTCGAGGCAGTCTCTGACGACTCTTGAGAAGTCGGCGCAACAGAAGTCGACGCTGTGCTCTCAGTACTCTGGGCCGAGCTTGTTCCGGTGGCGGTTGTTGATGCAGCTGTCGCCGGCGTTGAAGTAGCAGTACTGTCCGTACTCTGATAAGAGCTCGGCCCAGCACTCGTAGTCGAAGCAGCAGTGCTTTCCGTGGTCGCCGCGCTCGATGAGCCAATGCTCGCAGTGGTATCCGTCGTCAAAGGAATGGACGTCGAGACAGTCGACCCGGCAGTCACGGATGCCGACTCAGAGCTAGCCTGCGAGGCTGCAAATATGGACGCAGATGATGCGGCGGATGCTTGAGAGGACGACGCGGAGGCGAGGGCGGAGGACTCCGAGGCTGAGATGGAAGCCTCGACCGACGACTGCGATGACGATATGGACGACAGGACGGATGAAACCGAAGCGGAGACCGAGGAAGCGTCTGTCGTGACAGGGACTGGCACTGCCGTTGTTCCGGCTGAGCCGGACGACGTGCTGAGCGTGTAGTCCGACGCGCTGGCGGTCGTGACGGGCACAGGAACAACGATGGTACCGGATGAGCTGGAGGCTGAGCTCGAGGTGGAGACCTGACCAGAGCTGATGGTCACAGGCACCGGAACCACATACGTGCTGCCAGATCCGGAGACCGTGCTCGAGGTATAGCTGACGACCGCGGTACCGGAAGATGTGCTTGCCGGCACTGCGGTCGCGCTCGTAGTGTCATTACCGGCTGTTGTCGCCGTCGACGATGCACTCTCGGTAATAGTACCACTGACGGTAGGCAAGCTAGACGAGAGTTCGGATGCCAATGACGAAGCTGCACTCGACAACACGCTCGAGAACTGGGATGCAAGCGAGCTCGACACACCAGAGTCTGTAGCAGTCGCCGCGACGCTCGACAGCTCAGAGCTGAGCGAGGACGCAAGGCTTGAGAGCGCGCTCGATGCTGCTGCGGTGACTGTGGACTGGACGCTCGTGCTGTTGCCGGCATAGGTCGAGGCTTCAGAAAGCACGGATG
>NAJQ01000077.1:45500-64069 GCA_005059865.1 Friedmanniomyces simplex
CTCGTGGAGTATGTTTTAGGTGACGCCGCGCTGGATGAACTCTGTGCCTCACTGCTGCTACTCGTGCTCGCGGCGCTGGAGCTCGGCGAGTACGCTGTTGGGGCGTAGTAATATGTCGAAGAACTCGCCACCGCACTGCTGCTACTGCTAGCCGCCAGCACGCTTGAACTGCTGGACGAAGTCGCCGCCACACTGGTGGAGCTCGTCAACGCGGTTGAGGAGGACGTGCTGCTGGGTGAGGTGGTCTCGGTGTATGTGATGGTGTAGGTCGCCGTGTCCATATACGGCTGATCCGAAGTCGTCTGCGTCCAAGTTGTTGTGGCCACTGCGTCTGTTGTCTCGGCCAGATAGCCACCGTCCATCAAACTCTCCAGCACTGCAAACGGGTCTAGTGGTGTGTAGTGGTACGGTGGTCGGGTTGATATTGTGGTTGGAGGCGCTGACGAAGACGACAGCGAGCTGGGTGGTGCTGAGCTGGACGTATCTATCTCGCTCGACGAGCTCGATTCCACAGTTGTGCTGGTGCTGTTCGTGTACCCTCCTTGCCGCTTCACATGCTTCGGGGCGAAAAACTTTGGCCGTTCCTGTCCCTGTTGTCTCCGAGCGGGCGCAGCCTCCGCTTTCGTGTATGGTCCACTCATGGACATGACCGCCAATGCCGCGGCCCATGCCGCTGTAGAAGTCCTCATGATGATTGTAAAATTAGTATCGTAAATGAAAGAAAGGTTTCAACGTGTCGCAAGGGATACTGTGGCACATCAGCGATGATGGCGCGCTCTTACGGTTTGTATTCGCGTACCGTCGGATGAGATTGTAAACGAGTGTGGTTGACAATATGTCAAGAGTGAGAGCGGAACGACTTGCAAAACAGGTCTCGGTGTATGCTGCACAGAGGCCGGATCTCTAAGTCATCCCAGCCGTCTCTCCCTGGTGTATTTGAAATGAGTCGATAGTTGGTATGCGCGGTCGCGATAAGGCGAGATGGCCAAGTAAGAGTCGAAAGACGGACAACCAAGAGTCTCTGCCGGGCGAGAGAGGATAGGCTGATTCCGACCGCTCGAGGCTTCAGGCGCGCTCAAAGGACACCCACGTATACCCGAATATGACAAACAAAGAAGAACCTCTTTGATGCGTTCAAATACGGGCGAGATGAAGGCCTGCTAGCCAATGGGAGGCCGTCGAGTCTCTTTGATGATTGTGTTGCGGCTGAGGTTTGATTTGGGCTTGGCGTTTTGGGACAATGGCGCGGCTGTCGCAAGCAATACCGGCAGATGAGCGACGCTGACAGTGTGCGCTCTCCGACTCTTCCCAAGTGACCGGTGAGGTGTACGGAGTATCAGGTCGGCCGTGAATGCGAAGTCGTGAGCGCAAGAGGGAGGGTTGAGCGAGTGTGAGCGTCCGCTAGGGACGGCGGCGAGGAAAGGGGTTGTTTCGGCGGGCGTAAGGGTGGTCTGGCTTCTCGTCGACGGCGCGGAAGATGTCAAGTACTGTGCCGTCCGGGTATCCAGCAGTACTGCCTGTCGAGATGTGGCCGCCACGTGCGTTGTTGACAGTCGGGTGGTGGGTAGGGTGCGGTGGAGAGAGCGTGCGGACGGGTCCAGAGTGTGTGAAGGGCGCGCGCGAGTCCGCAAAGGTCTGCCGCTCACACATCGGCTTAGCCTCCCGCTAGCCGTATGATGCCGCCTTTTAGCGTATTGGTCCGCGAGCGAATACAGGAATAGAGCCGCATGCACTCCTGCAAGGCTTTCCTAAGCAGTGCAGGAACAACGAGACGGTGGGTTATGCGACGACGAGGTGATCATCACGACAGCCTTGCTGGTCATCATTATCCTGTGCAAGACCGTGGTGGGAGAGGAGAGCACAGTGGCATGGCATTATTGACCATCTGCATACTGCATTCAAGCGATGGACATGGATCCCTCATGCGCACGTTTCAATCAGACAGACTCAATTTCAATGGGCCAGGCACGAGGACACAAAAGAACGATACGGTCCATACCGCTATCCCCCCTCACAGGCATCTTGCCTGTTAATCTCGCCCTCTCCACCACTCACCCGGCGGCCTTGCTCCGCCAAGCTTCCGGCAAGCATCTCTTCATCCCCGCGAAACAGCCGGAGGATTTCGCTTCGCCAGGTCTATCGTCGGTCATCTTCCGCCCGCAACGTCCAAACACAACGTCACAGGCATGAACAAACACCTCCAAGAATCCGTGGATGACCATACCGTGACTGCTATACCGACCTTCACAGCTGCCATCGTGAGCCTTGTTACTCATGCTACGGCACCACTACTGCGCCGCGTCAGCCGTACCGAAAAGGATCTCGAAAGCCCGCTCCATGCAGGGCGAATTGGTTTACTGCAAGCCACGAAACTCGGATCTGTACGACACCCACCGCACTTTCTCCCAAACCCACGTTTCTTTGCTCTGTACGAGGCGACGTGCGAGTCAAGCAACTCTTGACAACCGGGGAATTATTGCACTTCTGCACTGCAGTAGGAATGGCACGCACCTCGCTATGATGGGTCGTCTAGCACAATAATGCAGCTGCAGCTGTTGGGGCATGGGAGGCCGAAAGGCGGATGACTGAGTAAGCCTGGGGGTAGTATGTACAGGTGTACGTTTACCAGTCGGAGTCTGTGAAAGGGTGCGCGGCCTGCTACGGACGACCAACGTGAGGTTGCGCTGCATGTATGTGAAAGCTACGGCAGTATACCTATGGAGTTAGCACCTCCATACTGTGCATGACAGCATGCCAGAGATCTTTCCGTCAATTTCAGCCTCGCTCGTACAGGTTGAGCTCGAGCGGTCCTTCGCACTATCTCACGGCCGGGGTTCGCTGGTCGCCTGACTCTTGACCCCTTCGGGCACGCGTACACCATATCCAGCTTGTGTCGGGGAGGAGATGTGTGCTCCATTAGAGCAGACCGCAACCGGACAACCCTTGCGGTATCTTTGTTAGAGGGACAGTTCATAGTCCTGACCCAGTACACGAAACGGTCAAAGGTTGCCCTCTCCGAAGACTGCTTGCGGACAGGTGGCATCGGCCACGGACAGTAGAGGGTAAGTAAAGTTCATCTCGCCGGCAACGCCACCTATCCTCTCCCTCACGAACAACGCTCCCTACACCCCATACCCCAACGCCTCCGCCCTCTTCTCCCTCTCCACAATCTCCGCCCGGGCCCTCGCCTCCCTCTCCTCCTCCTTCCCAATAATCGCCATGACCCGATCATGCGGCGTCGACGCCACCCCCGCCTTCCCGCCGCCCTGCCCATGCCCGCTCACCGTCCCGGAAGCCGACGTCACGACTTTCATTTTCGGAGCCTTGGGTGGCGGCGGGGGCTCGATGCCGCCGATCATGGGGTAAGGGTTCTCGGCCGACCAGCCGAGGATTAAGGGGCGGAAGCCCTCGGTGGAGAGCGAGTCGAACATTTCTTTCACGAGGAGGGATTTGTGGAGGGGGTAGTTGCGGGTGCCTTGGGCGCCGGCGTGCTGGGTGGGATGGTCAGTACTTGTTTGCGTGTAGACAAAGTTTTCCTGGAGTAAGGATAGTGAAATCGCCACTTCGGAGCCGGAGGTAGATGGGTTGTAGGAAGGACCGTGAGACCTACTGTATACCACACCAACTGAATGTTCCCAGGATCCAGATTCGGCTTCTCCCAGTACGTTGCCCAGCCCATCCGTGACAGTCCGTCGAGATAGTAGGCCTGGTAGCGCGACATCTTGTTATCTTCCGGTTTGGGGAGTATGTGGCGGTGGTCGAAGAGGATGATGATCTGGCCTGGGTCGTGCTCGCCGGCGGTCCGGGAGTCGAAGGAGTCGAGAGCCGTCACGGCGGTGGAGGCGCGGTGTTTGGACATCGTCAATAGCCTCCTGCTGGGTTTGTATTCTTTCTGGGAGATGGTGTCCTGATAATTGGGATTTGGGTGGAAGAGCGGTTATCTGTGGTCCATAGTGGGTGAGGGTGTTGCTATAGACTTCCGGGTGTGAAGCTTAGGCCTGGTCGGAGTCTTATACAGTATGCTCATACAATTTTCTGATGCGGTCAATGTTGCTGATATGCTTCCGATGGACCCGCGAGTCGGAAAACGATGAGGCTTTTATGGGAGTGCTTGCATGTGACTGCGCGTTGGGTTGGAGATTCGGCGCGCTTGGGCCGGCGTGGCGATGTCGTCACTTTCGAGATTGGACTCGGCATGAACATTGAAGATGCAAATATGAAGGCTTGAGGTTGTACTGGACCCGCTACTTTTGGAGCACTTGTTTTAGCGGTGGCGAAGGGTGTGCGTTGAACTGGATGAGAGAGGCGCGAGAGTAGCTCTGGGCACCTGGCGGGATGGTCAAGCTTCAGGCGGCGACAGTGTCGAACCAGCTCGTGAACAAGCGCAAGCGAAAGAGGCAGCCCGAAGAGTCAGAGGAAGTCGTGGAGACGGTAGGGGAAGATGCTCCACCAAGCAATGTGACCACCAGCGTCCCGACGAAAACACACGATGGCGGCAAGAAGCCCCGGCGCACGTCAAAGAAGGGCGAGAAGCCTCCTCTCCTACGGCAGGGCTCGTCTACAGCAGTCGAGACTTCTATACCATGGCCCGAAGCCTTCACCAAGCTCGCGCAAGTGCACAGAGCGTTGAACCTGGTGTACACGTTCTGTTGCACCCGCAAGCACATGGCCACCACATTCGAGACCATCAAGAGTGCAGTAGAGGCCAACATCAAGCGACCCGTATCTATATCCGACGTAGCCAGAGTCAAGCGACTGATACCCGCTGCAATCAGCTTCCAGTATGTCGACGAGGCACTCCTGCAGGTTGCGCTCATGGGCGAGCAGGACTTGCGGGGCGGCAAGAGAGCAAGCGATATGTTCCTCGAGAGTCCGGCCGAGGAGCGGCAGAGACGGGCAGCGGAGGGCAAAGATGAGCATGTCGAAGTGCTACTGTTCGAGTTCATTGATGGCGATCTGAAGAGGCAGGTGCACAACCCTCAAGGCGAGATCGTGCGTGCCCATAAGAAGCTACGGGAGGAGGACTTGAAGATACCGGTCTACAGCCAAAAGCAGATGATGAAGCTGATCGAGAAGCGGAACGTCAAGTTCACTTCCGCTATCAATGCGTGGCTGAACGAGAGCGCGGCAATGGGCCTGGACGCGACGGAACGACTAGAACAAGAGCACAAGTCTTACATACCAGCTCCAATCGAGACAAGAAGTAGCACGCCCGCACCAGTTGACACCTTACCCAAAAGTATCCCCACTGAACGCCAAAGCATACCCGAGATCGTACAAGAGCTCAAAGCCTCCGAATGGTATACTGGGCAGATTGTGCCAGACGGCCACCGTGTCTTCGACCCGCAACAAGCCGTCTACGGTGAGCTCGCTTTCCCGCTAAGTCAGGATCTCATCAATGCGTTGTACAATACTCGCCACATCGAGAGTCTCTACTCTCATCAAGCCGAAGCCATCAATGCCTTACATGAAGGTCACAATGTCATTGTATCGACCTCGACCAGCTCCGGGAAGAGTCTCATCTACCAGATCCCCGTCCTGCACGCCTTAGAGAGCGACATACAGACGAGAGCGATGTACATCTTCCCTACCAAAGCGCTCGCACAAGATCAGCGACGAAGTCTGAAGGACCTGCTGAGCTATCTACCAGGACTGGAAGGCGTGGTATGCGACACGTTTGACGGCGACACACCCATGGCCGACCGCAACCAGGTCAGAGACGAAGCGCGTATCATCTTCACAAACCCGGATATGCTGCACCTCACCATACTGCCGCAGGAAGAGAAGTGGCGGCACTTTCTGCAAAATCTTCGGTACGTAGTGATGGACGAATTGCACGTCTACAACGGGCTCTTCGGCGCACACGTAGCGCTCATCATGCGACGTTTACGACGCATCTGCGCTGCGGTCGGGAACCGGAAAGTGCAGTTCATCTCTTGCTCGGCGACGGTCGCGAACCCGGAGGAGCATATGCGCACCATATTCGGGATCGAGGATGTAAAGCTCGTGGATTTCGACGGCAGTCCAAGTGGGAGGAAAGAGTTCCTATGCTGGAATACGCCGTTCAAGGACCCGGAGGATCCGAGTAGTGGACGCGGCGACACGTTTGCTGAGACGGCTAGGCTGTTCTGTCAGCTCATCTTGCGAGGTGTACGGGTCATCGCATTCTGTAGGGTACGGAAACAGTGTGAGATACTGACTACGGCGGTGAAAAGTGAGCTGAACTCGCTTGAGAGGGGCGAGGTCATGGCACGGGTGATGGCGTATAGAGGTGGCTATACGCCGCAAGACCGGCGACGCATCGAGAAGGAGATGTTTGACGGCAAGCTCGTGGGCATCATCGGCACGAATGCGCTTGAATTGGGCGTCGATATCGGGTCCCTGGACGCAGTCGTTACAGTCGGCTTTCCATACACGATCTCCAATCTCCGGCAGCAATCTGGGCGAGCCGGGAGAAGGAACAAAGACAGCTTGTCCGTCCTGATAGGCGATTGCTTCCCCACGGACCAATACTTCATGCAGAACCCGGATGAGATTTTCACGAAACCCAACTGCGAGCTGCAGGTCGATCTCACCAACCTCCTCGTCCTAGAGGGCCATATCCAGTGCGCCGCATACGAGATGCCCATCCGTGCCGACGAGGACACGGCCTACTTTGGCAAACAGCTCCCCGAACTCTGCGAGACGCGGATGCGGAAGGATGACCTGGGTTTCTTCCACACCGCCGAGCGCTTCCTGCCGTTTCCCTCCCGTACTGTGGCGATCAGGGATACGGAGGACTCGCACTTCGCCATCATCGACTCCACCAATGGACGGAACGTCGTGCTTGAGGAGTTGGAAGCCAGTCGGGCCTTCTTCACCATCTACGAAGGCGGGATCTTCCTGCACCAAGGCCACACGTACTTGGTGAAAGAGATGAGTACCGAGCGCATGATCGCTCGTGTCGAGCTGGTGAAGGTGGATTGGACGACGCAGCAGCGCGATTACACAGATATCGACCCTGTCGAGACGGAAGCTATACGCCGCATCCCGGGATCTCTGAGCCGGGCTTTCTTCGGGAGCATCAAGATCTTGCAGAATGTGTTTGGGTTCTTCAAGGTGGATAAGAAGAGGCGGATCCTGGATGCGGTGCAAGTCGATAACCCGCCGATCATCATCTTTAGCAAGGGCATGTGGCTCGATGTCCCCAAGGCCGCGGTCGAGATGCTGAACGCGAGGCGGTTGAATCTGGCGGGTGCTATCCACGCGGCGGAGCATGCGATCCTCTCACTCATGCCCAACTTCGTCATCTCCATGCCCGGAGACGTGAAGACGGAGTGCAAGGTCGCTATCAAGGAATTCGCCAAGAAGGAAACCTCCCGGAAACGACCGGCTCGCCTGACATTCTACGACAGCAAAGGCGGCCAGCACGGCTCAGGCATAGCAGCCAAAGCCTTCGAGTTCATCGACCTCTTGCTCACGCAAGCCTGCGACAGAGTGGAAGCGTGTCACTGCCACGAAGGCTGTCTGGAGTGCTGCTGCTCCGAGCGCTGCGGGGAGGCGAATCAGGTGATGAGTAAGGCCGGCGCGGAGGTTATCCTGAAGAGTCTGCTGAATCGGGAGATTGATGTGGAGAATCTGCCGTGGGGACCCGAGGATGAGAGGATGCCGGCGGGGATTGAGACGGTGGTGTTGGCTCAGGAGGTGAGGCCGAGGAGGGGGGCGCTGGTCGAAGTTGTGGAGGTTAAGAGGGAGGCGGGCGGGGTTAGGAGGGTGAGGGTGGGTGCTATGGGGGGTGATGACGAGGGTGGGGGTGGGGAGAGGGAGGTGGTTGTTATCAAGGATGAGCCTGTTGATGAGGGATGAGAGATGTATGAGCTTGGCCGACTACCGATCGGAGTATCAGTCGAGTTGAGAAGGCCACCCGAAGCCGGATACGCAAATCGAGACGTAGGGGATAGAAACATAACACGGACTCTTGACCATGCTTCCGGATCCCATGGTTTCCTTGGGTGAGGAATTACCCACTGTGAGAAGGTAATACCTCTCAATGCTGCTCAATACGTAGGGCATTCAGACTTGTAATGTGCGCCATATGCCTGTCTTCCACACTACTCACGACTTGAGCACATAGCTGCAGGTGAATGGTTCAGGGGAAATTTCCAAAGAGGAAAATAAGGAAGTTCGTTTCTTGTCGTATACACAGGTGACCATAAGCCACACAGCCCTCATATTACATCCCTACTTCGTCAAGACCACTCGGACCGAAGCCGTTGCGTGCTGCAAACGCTCCTAGCATTCCCAACTTGTTCGCGAGACTCTAGAAGATGTTGTTGAAGAGCGCAGAGCCCGCGGAGGCGCCGAAGCCGAAGATGGCCGCGTTACCCATCTTGTTGCTCACGCCGCCCATGGCTTGCTTGAATTTGCCGTGCTGTGGAAGACATCTTTAGTGAGCCTTCTGCATTTTCGTATGAAGGGGCGGGGGAGACATACGTCTTTGTGCTCCGGGTTCGCCGGGTGATCCGGGTTGTCTTTCTGGTTGTACGAGTCCTTGACGACCTGTCTGTCCTGGTCGTTCAAGTTGCCGTGCGCTTGCTCCAGGACCTTGCGGTCTTCATCGGAGAGACCCTGGGGTGGTGGATGAGTATGGCTCGTGGCAAGTCGACCTGGGGATGTGAGTGGCGAATTCGTACCTTGTACTTCTCGTCGTGATGGTTGAACAAGCCCATGGTTGCGGTCGGTCGGTTTGATGGTGTTTGGTTTATTGGGTGTCTGTAGGCTCGCGGCTGTGTCTTGTATATTTCAGACTGTCGAGTTCGACGAACAACTTAATAATTCAGGAAAGTGATGACATGGACCGGAGCTTTACAGCATCAGCCACTGCAATGACGATATGGCGTAGTGGCGTCACTTGCTGCACGGCACGGCAAGACGGTTCTCAACGAGCACCCGAAGTCTTCTCCATCACATCTCGTTGAACAATAATAAATATGCGGCTGGTGCGATGTCTGCTGCCCGGGGCAATCACAGCAGGTGCACTTGCATTACAGCAGGATGGCAGCTTGGCGGCTCGCATGGTCAATAGTACCATCTCACGCGGGCAAGGACTCTACAATACAGCAGCTTCAACGAGCCTGATCGAGCTGGGCATCTTCCAGCAGGCGCTCCGGGAGGCGATAGCAGTGCAGAACGATCCGGTTCAAAAGGACGAGTGGACTGCTTTTCTCAATCTGAGCGTTTCGAGTGCTATCCAGCCTCTGTCGAACGCGACGCGTGATGCCGAGCTTCCTCTTGACCGTCTATCCATTGGATCTGCGATGACATATCAGCAGGAGGCCAACCACGACGGTGGGCTTCTGGGAGCAATCGAAGCGCTCCGGCAATCTGTACTTCTGCAGCCGCGCAACGCAGACGGTTCGTTGTGGTACTTCGCCAATCCTGCCAATCTGAGCTACTACTCAAACCTCTCATATCTGTCAGTCTTTCTTGTCCAAGTTTGTTGTTCAGTGGACTGGAAAGCTGACAAAAAAGCTCAAGGGACGGCATGTACTCCTATGCACCATTTGCCGTGCTGTATGATGCTGTATTCCAGGGACAAAACGAGAATGCTCACCTCGATGCCCTGTTCGGACCGGCGGCAGCTCTTGAACAACTCCAGATCCTGTACGACGTCTGCAAGCAACCATCAGGCCTTCTGGTGCATGGCTTTGACGCCAGTAAAGCCCACAGTTGGTCCGATCCCACGACGGGAGCGAGTCCGATCGTCTGGGGGCGCTCGCTGGCATGGTACACACTGGGCGTGACAACAACCTTGGAGCTCCTACACCCTTCCATCAGACGGCCTCCGCAATGCCTAAGCTCTACTTACAGTACCTTCAATAATCTCTACAACGATATCGCATCGGCACAGATCGAGGCAAGCGACCGAAGTCTGCGGGAGACCGGGAAGTATGGCGTATGGCAGGTCGTGGATCAGCCGGGAAACCGTCGCAACTTCGTGGAAGCAAGCGCAAGTTGCATGACTGTCTACTCGCTGCTTAGAGGCGTGCGCCTAGGCTTCATCGAGGACGACTCGCTTCGAAAACGTGCTGTCGAGGCTGCCCAAGGCATCTATCAGGGTGTTGTGGAGTCTTTCGTCTCCGAGTCCAGTAATGGTACGCTGTCTTTGAACGGTACCAGCTCCGTGGCCAGCCTGAGTGGTGAGAGTGTCGATTACGAGGTGAGTCCATCCACGGTACCGCAGATGAGGTTACGCTGCTGACAACCCCTCTCAAAGTACTACGTCAGTCGGCCGACAGTTCTGAACAGCCTTATTGGGACGAGCGCCTTCATCCTCGCGAGCCTGGAGATTGAGCGTTCGAGCTGAGGGCCGGCGGGACAGACTCAGCCACTTGTGGGCCTCGATGTTCCCGTGGAGCATGCTAACGAAGACATTGAGCATCGTGCCTGCAACCCTGCGAGTAGACCATGCTGGATTAGTTTGAGTAGGTGTTGAAACTCGTCCTAAGGCGATAGTCCGGTGAATAGCAGGCCTGTGTCGCTCACTCGAATGATGCGCGTCGTACTGACATTGACGACGACAGACGTCCGGGATAGCATGATAGAGTGGGTAGCGACCCGTAACATCGTTCATCCTCCCAACCGGGCGTTCTTGGAGACTGGGTTCTTTGGGTTGCATACAAGTCAGTGGGGCCCCGGGCGATGGAGGAATCTCTGCCAAGGCGGCCAGGAAGTGATTACTTGGTAGTGGATTTGTTGTTGGAATGGTGACTTTTGATCACCTGTATACCAAGTATTATATGTGTTATATGTAGGTATTCGATGATTGCAATCGACACTGTTTCACCCACGAATGTGATACTGATTCTAGGAGGACCGCGCCTCATATCGCACGACTGGCAACGCACTATACGTGTGTGGACGCAACACGCCCAAGTTTGCGTCGCAACACCAATGCCAAGTCTCGTAGCCCTCCTTTTACGCTTGAGAGCATGACGGCATCAAAACGGAATTATGGCTAGCTATAGGCATCCAGAAGTGAACGAAGACGCTTCCGCAGCACCTCTACAAGCACTGAGAGTAGTACGCATTGGAGACCTTGCAAGTCGATCCCGAAGCGCACGTCGTGGAACCCGTGTACCCGGACCCGCCGCACTGTCCATACTTCGCCACAGCAGCAGCGGCAGAGCTGGCAACCGGCGCAGCTGACGAGTCCTTCGCGGGAGCTGCGGTGGTAGCGACGGCTGAGGTGATCACGGCCGCAATAGTGGAAGTCGCAGCAGGCTTGGTCGAGGCGGGCACGGATGCGACAGCAGTTGACGTGGCGGTGCTGCCGGTGGCACTCAGCTTGTCTTGGATAAACTTCAGGGCCGCTTGGCCGTACTCTGCGCCGTATCTGCTTACTATTAGTATGGACAGGTTGCGGTCGTCGCAGAGGGTGTCTTACCCTTGGTGGACGGTCGCGTCACTGCCCGTGCAGCAGTAAGGATCGGCGGCGTCGCAGTAGCTCTGGATCTTGGCTCCGCTAGGGCAGGAAAAGCTCGCTGGTCAGGCGTCGAACTAAGATGTCTAAGTCAGGCTCCATGAGAGAAAAGGAGGGTAGACGAGCACGTACACCACCGGCCTTGCAAGTTCCAACCTCGTAGCTGAAACCGTACTCGTATCTCGGATTGCCCATCAGGATGACGGCCTTGATCTGTGCTAGGGCGCCCGCTGAGATCGGGACAGCGGTGCTGGAGATACTCGCCCCGGAATCCCCACCACCGCAGACGACGTTGTCCGTGATTTGACCACCCTGAAAGATCAAGTCAGTAATGGAGCACCCAAAACCAGGACTTCCGGGGCTTACCTGCGAGTAGCCGACCAACACGATCTGCGTGTTCGGGCAGCTGGCATACAAGGCGTTGACCGCTTTCGCGAGTGCCGCTGTACCTTGGTTGGCAGAGTCGCCATAGGCGATACTGCCGCAGGAAGATTGACCACCGCAAGCCTCAAATCATTGGGTGGAGGAGTTAGCCACTGTCTCATGCGACGATCAGGGCATTCCGCGAGATCTTACAGGGTAGACAATCGCCTCTGCGGTTGCGCCTGGGTAATTTTGGAGGACGAGGTTCACGACCGTGCTGGAGGAGCCGTAGCCAGGCGATGCCGTGGTCTCGCGGGAGCCGAAGACGTGGATATTGGGGCACTGGTTGCTTGATCGTCAGTCGTGGAGGTGTGTACGAAGTCTCTGCGAACGAGCGAGGGCCGACGTACGCTAGCAGCATCGTTGGATGTCACAGCACTGCTCGTTGGCGCAGCAGCGGAAGAAGTTGCCTTGGTCGAAGCCGGAGCTGTCGTTGGCTTGGCCAACGATGATGCAGCGGGAGCAGACGATGATGCGGCGGGAGCAGATGAGGTATCACCAGCAGTGGCTTCGCCAACCGTGATCGATGCCGATCCAGAGCTGTCGTAGCCCTCGGTAGCCAAGATCTGGTAATTGTATGTGCCCATCGCCATGCCAAGCTTGCTCCAGGCAGCAAAGTGGTTTCCTGTAGTCACAGTACCATTGGTACCTGTGAGCGAAGAAGTAAGTTAGCTTTGACATACTGTCTCGTGGGCCCTGGGTCACCTACGTTTGTCACGCCGTACACTCCAGAACTGCGTGAAGGTTCTAAGCTCGTTGGATGGAAGAGTCAGCATTATACTAGGAAAGCACTCTGCGGGTTGAACTCACGATGTTCCCACAATGGACGCAGCGTTAGTGCGAGTCGCAGTGTAGATGTCGTAAGTGCTGCCGTCCGTCTCAACAGTGCCCATCTTTGTGCCTCCGCTACCGGGGTTGTACTAGCATGCGTGAGTAACCGGCGTCACCCGACAAATTTCCTTCACGTACGGTGCCGAAATCCTCAGTGATGTAGTATTCGTGAAGAGGGCTGGTGGTCCAGCCGTATACCGAGAGGTAGCTGTTGCCATCCGGAGCGTAGTCGCCGGAGAATGCGATGTCTCTCGCCGCGCCTGTCGCCCAACCCTTTCCGAGGCGATGAGTATTAGCTATTGATGTCTCACGCCTAGATCATCATATTCTTACTTTTCCGGCGACGAAGTTGCCAGCATTGCCGGTCCACTTCACGCTGTACTCGCCTCCGTTGCCATTGGTGTACGTCACGGCACCGGTGCCATCTGTCCAGAAACTGTAGTAGTATCCGCCATTGGTGCCAGTCCCGCTGGCAGTATTCTGGCGAGGGGCGAGGCTGCGAGCCTGTTCAGCAGCAAATGGCGTCGGCACAGCCAAACACAGGGCCGGAAGGGCGAGGAGGAGGTTTCGGAGGATCGCCATAATGAGTGAGCGATATGTTTTCGAAGAAGGGGGTGTGATGTTCAAGCGAGAACAAAAGGGGAGCTGAAAGAGCGACTATGGTGATGGAACATGTCTCTTGTCTTGTGTCCGCGACGGCCTTGCCTATACATACTTACAGGTACACCCAAGGTACCCATCCTAGAGTGTGGTGCGGCCGACCTCAAGCCGCATGCAAGCCTCACGTGCTTCATGTACAGTGCGTGGCGGACCTGACGCGCGCCGTTGCGAACGGTAGGAGGTACACATACTCTTTGGTAGCGAAGTGGTTCGTACCGGTAGTGATCGTGGGCCTAGTCTGGTTGGATGTACCTATTGTTAACCCGGGGCGGTTTCACACTGCAGCTGAATAAATTGTGTGAGATTACAACGATCTGCCGCTAAGCGTGCGGCAACCACAAGGCGTTTGGTGGCGCTCGTGACGACCTTGTGATTCGAGACTTCCATACAGCCGTGGGAGGGCATCATATTTGTCGGTTCGATCGACGACAGTCCGGCACGATATCGCATCCGCGAGCCATCGAGGCCTGTCGCCAGGGTTCTTCGCGTCAAGGCAGAATCGCCGTACCTGCTGCGGCGTGAACGGGCCGGCCTCCAATGTGACGGACTTCGGAGAAAGGTAGGATCGGTACATGTACCTCTCGGTGTTCAGAAGGGAGGAAGACGGCAAGGTCGGTGGCGGCTGTAGTCGTCGTTATGCCTGAGGCAACATTGTCTCACCCTTAGCCGACTTCATGGGTGGCCTCCCGTCCTTGCACCTCCTCCATCTCACCGGCAAGCTGGACAATCGTCTACCGCAACTGGTTGATCTCTCCAGTAAGTCTTTGTTTGTATCCAAGGGAACGGTAAACGTTCAGTGGCCCAAGGCTAATACCCGATCCCGACCGGTACCCCCTCGCCACCAGGGCTCCGTGTGATGGTCTACCAGGGTGTTCACAGACATCGAAGGTGCGCCGAAGGTGTGCGATGATTGTAGTTGAAATCTGCTCTTGAAGATGCCATTGCACGGCAAAGCGTGCCGGATCGCTGAAAGACAGTCCTCCATCCGATGCGGGGTCCTCGAAGTGGCAACGCCGAGGATACAGCTGCCCAGCTCTCCTTGTCGACGCCGGAGTCAGTCGGTATGGTAAAGATAGGGCTTGCCGTCGATTGTGATCGACAGTTGTTCTCTAGCTAAACAACCATCAACCCCGACACTCGGTTGATACCTGGACCCAGCTATGCCTTCCGCCATCGCTGAGCCTCTTACCAACGGGCTCTTCGACGACAGCAATGGACCAACAACCGGAGTTGCGCATGCTAATGGAGAAGAGTCCGTACCAAAGCCGATGGGTCTCAACAACCAGTATGCATTCACCCCTCGCAAGCTCCGCGTTATCACCATTGGGGGTGGCTTTTCGGGCCTCCTCATGGCCCATAAGTTTCAGCATCGATTCCCCGAGATGCAATCATACGTTGAACACACAATCTTCGAAGGGCGGAAGGAGCTCGGGGGGACGTGGGTAGGTAATGTCGGCTGACCCAATAATTAGATGTTTTGCTGACAGGCTTGACTCTTCACACCGCAGCTTGTCAACACATACCCGGGTGTTCAGTGTGACGTGCCTTCACATATCTATGTGGGTACGGTTGCGGTGACCTGGTCGATGCAGCTAAAATTATTAGGCATTCCCCTTTGACCCCAACCCGGACTGGTCTTGCTTCTACTCCAGCGGTGCCGAGATTCAAGAGTACATCCTCCGTACGGCGAAGAAATGGAACCTTGACCGGGACGTACAGCTCGACCACTGGGTACGAGAAGCCCAATGGCTCGACGACAGAGGCCAATGGCGGGTGACGGTCGAACACCAAGGCCAGCGCCGTGACGAGTACGCAGATGTACTGCTCTCCGGCCAAGGCGTGCTTGTGCACTACAAATGGCCCACCATATCCGGCTTGCACGACTTCAAAGGCCATATTACTCACTCCGCTGAATGGGACCATGACTACGATTACAGTAACAAGCGAATAGCCGTCATCGGGAATGGCTCGTCCGGCATTCAGATTGTTCCGCAGCTACAGAAGCTACCGGGAACAGATGTGACCAACTTTCTGCGGGGCCCGACATGGGTCTACTACCGCGTACCGCCGTCGAAGCATCTGGGACGGGAAACTAACGATCCAAACCCAGCATATATGGAGGAGGAGAAGAGGCTATGGAGAGAGAATCCGGCCGAGCTGAGGAAGATGCGGCATGACATGATTGCACGGACTAACAAGGCATTCAGGATGGTAAGCTCGCAGTATGCACCTGGGGGAATAGATCGTTGACGTAGGTGTACAGTTCATCAAGGGCAGCGACACGAACAAAGATGCCGTAGCGTTCGCGACGCAGCAGATGGCGGGCAAGCTCGGTAATGATCCCAGACTGTGCGAGATGCTCATACCGAAATGGGAGGTTGGTTGTCGTCGTATTACGCCTGGGCCGGGGTATCTTGAGTCCTTCACGAGGCCCAATTGCCATGTCACCAACAGCAAGATTACCCACATCTCGGAAGGTGCAGTGCACACGGAGGACGGGCAAGCCCACGAGGTCGACGTCGGTGAGTTGTCGCGCCGGACATTGCTTCTCGACAGGATGCTAATTGGCCGAAAGTCGTCTGCGCCACCGGCTTCGACGTCTCCCATCGCCCCCGTTACCCACTCGTCGGCCTCAACGGCGTCGACCTCCGCGAGAGATGGAAAGACGAACCGGAATCATACCTCTCCGTCGCCGCCCCAGATATGCCCAACTACTTCTGCATGATGGGCCCGAACGCAGTAGTCGGCCACGGCTCGCTGATGGAAGCCCTGAACTGGACGGGCGACTACTTCTGCCAGTGGATCAGGAAGATCGCCACAGAGGACATCAAGTCCGCCACGCCGAAGCAATCCGCCGTCCGGGCCTTCAATGATTACTGTGATGAGATACACAAGACGCTGGTCTGGAGCGGCGACTGCATCAGTTGGTATAAGCGTGGCACGAAGGACGGCAGGGTGACGGCATTGTTCGGCGGGAGTGCGATTTTGTATAAGCGGCTGATTGAGACGATTCGGGCGGAAGACTTCGACATCACTTACAGGAGCGATAATCCTTTCAGCTTCATGGGCAATGGGTTTACCGCCGATGAGTTCGACGATTCGAAGGATCTAGGCTGGTACATAGAGAAGTAGCTTGTCTAGACAACGGGAGCTTTCTAGTCTGTAATCTTGAGGTCGACTTGAGAATTCGGCGGCGTCGTAGCTGCATTGCGCTTGACGCGAAAACGAGCTCGCGACTAAGGGACCGACCACCTTGGAGGAAATGATCCGGGCTGACTAGATGGGTCAGACCAAGTGTCGATGGAGATGGCGATTTGCCACAGGATGATCTCCAGCTCTAGTCGTCCTGGTGCTTCCCCGCGCAGAAACGGCTATGTCACCTCATAGCCGTGCTATTACCTTCACAATGCCCTCGGGATCATACAGACTGGTGAGCATATTAATCAAGCGCGGATACCAGCTCCCAACCTCGAAGCCAGCTGCGTCGACGTCTGAGTGTAATATACATCTAGATTTGCTGACGACCGAAAACCCTTATAAAAGCACTCACCATGCCTCTCAGACGGGAACTCGGCCGCACTGAAGCATCGAACGGCGACACGACTTCGGAATCTGCAGCGCATAGCAGCAATGGGGACTACCAGGACCAGAATGGGCACGCCGAGACACTTGACATGGTTATCGTTGGTGCTGGGTTCGCAGGAATCTGGCTCCTCAACCGACTTCGACAAAGAGGTTTCAAGGCTAAGATTGTTGAGGTGAATCATTGCCTCTCTGTATGATCGATGTGTAAGCGATACTAAGGCTTGAACAGGCCGGTTCGGATCTGGGCGGAATATGGTACTGGTACGTTAGCAATCGATAGTGCCTTCCAATGGCATCCCAGACTAAGTATCATTGTAGGAACCGCTACCCAGGAGCGCGAGTCGATAGTCAGTACCCCGTCTACGCACTATCGATCCCCGAGGTGTACGACGACTGGACCTGGTCATCGCACTATCCGGATCACAATGAACTGCGGGAGTACTTCAAGTTCGTGGACGAGCGTCTGCAGATCAAGAAAGACTGCGTCTTCAACGCCAAAGTCACAGATGCCGTCTGGAACGATGCTGAGGGTGTATGGTCAATTGACTGCGACAGCGGCCAGAAATTCAAGACCAAGTTCTGGACGGCATGCACCGGGTTTGCGGCGAAGCGATATTTCCCTGACTGGCCGGGCTATGAGGATTTCAAGGGCACTATGTTCCATTCCAGTTTTTGGCCGAAGGAAGGCGTCGATGTGAGGGGCAAGAGAGTGGCCGTGATCGGGACCGGTGCTACGGGGGTCCAAATTACGCAGGAGGTCAGTGATGCGTCTCTTGCGTTTGATCTCGTCCGTCGTCAACAACATGAGCGACGGTACGAGAGCGCTCTTGAGCGCAGTTCTTGATCTGGGTATCAGCGCATACATGACAGAACGATACTAACAAAGAGCCTCTTCGCAGTGGTGCCGAGAGATCGGCGAAGACGGCAACTTGATGATGTTCCAGCGTACCCCGAATCTCGCCTGTCCCATGAACCAGGTATACATGACGAAAGAAGAGCAGAAGGCGTTGTCGAAAGGCTTGCCCGAGCGATTCGCGGATCGAAATAATCACTACAACGGCTTTCTGTAAGTTTCATCTTGACTCGATGTTTTGAGCGCTCGCTGACCCCTCGCTGTCCAGGTATCAATGGCGAGAGAACCTGACTTACGATCACTCTCCGGAAGAAAGGGACGAATTCTATCGCATGTTGTGGAAGATGGTAAGGACGAGCGCCGCCGCCGGATGTTACTATCCACGGAGATACTAATCAATCAGGGTGGCTTCCGCTTCTTAATGAACAACTACTACGACATGACCCGCAATGCCACCGCCAACCAGGAAGCCTACAACTTCTGGCGGGACCGAGTGCGAGAGCGGGTCAAGGACCCAAGGAAGGGGGAGTTGCTCGCTCCGACAGACCGTCCGCATTTATTCGGCGGGAAGAGGTTGTCGCTTGAGCAGGACTTTTATGATCACTTCAACAAGGTAAACAGGAAATTCGAAAACCGCTCTATTAGCCTTCTACAGTTGCCGTACTGACTAGCTACAAGCCCAACGTCGATGTCATCGACGTCCGCACCAACCCAATCGATCGTTTCGTCTCCGACGGTATCGTCCAGAAAGACGGC
>NAJQ01000770.1:0-13767 GCA_005059865.1 Friedmanniomyces simplex
GGGAGGTGGTAGGCGTCCTTCTTCCGGAACTTGCGGTTCTGCTGCCGCTCCGCCTGGCTCATCTGCAGCTCATCCACATACACCAACCCTTCCTCCGGAACAGCCTCCTCCTCCTCCTCTACATCCCTCCTCCTCCGCCCACCCTCGCCCTCGTCCTTCCGCCTCTGCTCCTCCTCCTCCGCCCGCCGCTGCATCTGCACCGCCAACAGCTTCCCCGCCGTGCGCACCGCATCGGCCCTCCTCCCCTCCCGCCGCCGCTTCCGCGCGGAGATAGTCTGCCGCTTCAGCGCCGGCGCGCCGCCATCGAAGACGAAGACGGGCTTGATGCCGAAGAAGAGGAGCTTGCAGATGCGGCGGAAGAAGCCGACGACGTGGCTGTTGCGCAGCGCGTTGCCCTCCTTGTCGCGCACCGCTTTGAGGAATTGGTAGATCCAGATCGAGGCGTCGACGGCGAGTCGCTTGCGGTTGAGGGTTTCGATCTTGATGGGTCGCGCCGAGGGCTGGAGGATCTGCCAGAGGCCGGTGACGCCCATGGTCTGTCTACCTTAATCCTGTGGATGCGCCTGGAAGCGCTGTCTATCATGAAGTTGAGACAGTGTCCGTTGCTAAGGTCTGCGTGGTGATGTCATTGTTTAAAGTGCGACGCGCAAATTCCACGCGCCTCGCGTCGACGAGGACTACATGTACCTCCCCTCTAACATTCACATTAACAATCCACCTATTCGCCACTTCCACCATGGCACGCACCGCCCTCCAACCCCTCCTCTCTTCCTAGAGAGCTCAGGTCTGTCTCATGATCTACGACATCCATTCCGAGCCGCCCGTCTCCAAGCCCGAAGTGGACACACATCATTCTCCGTGAACATGCGCGACTCACGGGGAGATGTTGAGGTGGGCCAGCTGGTACTTCAAACACCTACGGGACGTAGAGGACAGAGGACCATCGTGTCAAGTGAAGTGCTGCGAAACAAGTATGACAATCAGGGTATTACACACTGCACTGCTAACCCCAACATCGCCGCTCCGATCGACTCACGCCACCACTTTGCTCCACCCGCTTTTTGACCAAGAAAACGACAAGACAACCGCTGCGCACCCCTCTCAACGCAGCCACCAAATCACGCACACCCGCCGCCGCCGCCGTGCCTGCCCTCGTTCAGTCCCTTCCACCCGCTTCACGAGTACCCCCATCCAGACATCCCATGGTCCCGCCCCTTGCGAGCGCTGCCCCGCAGCAGCCGCTCTACCTCTGGCCCCGATGGCGCGGGCGGAAGCGTCACCGCACCATCGCGACCAGTCCGACGAGCAGGACCGGCGGGCGGCGGCGGCGGCGGCGCGACGTCTGGCGGGCCCGGTACCATGTCTGCTCCCTCCGCCGTCTCTCTCGCCTTGGTCGCGCGACGAGTCCGGTGAGCGAGACCCGCGGGCACGGTCTCCTCCTCCGACGGCCCAAATGCCGCATCGAGATCTCTCGCACTCTCCTCTTTCTTCTCCTTTCCTCTCCCCCCCTTCGCAGCACACATCTTATCCAACACCTTCAAATCCAGCCCGCCCACCCGCCCCCGCAGCTCCAAATACCGGCTCCCGCGATCCTCCGCCTTCTCCGTCGCAACCACCTCCATACCGCCCCTCGAAGGCACCTGGTAGATATTGATCGCCTCCTTCCGCGGGCCCTGCAGCACGACCTGCAGACGCAAATCGCACCGCCCGCACGTTTGCCAAGTCCCCTCTTTTTCGCTCTCCTCGGCCCGGAACGCGTGGAGGTACGAGAGTTCCGTGAAGTTGTACGCGGTGTACTCGCGTATCAGGCGTATCGTCGCTATATCCCGGGATTGCGAGCAGCTGTCTTTGCAGAGCGCGACGGGTAGTGTGCGCAGCGAGAAGGAGGTAGCGTCGAACAGCGGTCCTGCCTGTTGGACGGCTCGGCGGTATTTGCGGAGCGACGGGATGTTGTCGAAGTGGAGCTGGAGTCTTGGCAGGAAGTTGTGCTCGAAGCGGTAGGTCACCTCGTTGCGGATTTGCTTGCTGCCGGTGCGTACGAGACTGTTGTATGCCGAGCCCCAGGCGTCGTCGGAGTTCGGCCACTCGTTCGGTTCGCGATAGACAGCACCTTGGATCTCGTGCGGGACGACGATGCCTCTGAAGATGTCGTCGTAGATCATGTCGCGAAGCTCTTGTGGAAGGCCGAGCAGCGTTGGCGAGGATGGCTCCATGTCTGGATGTTGCAGCCTAGTAATGAATGTCGGTGGTTGTTGGATCGTCGCGAGCGTGGATGATCATCTGTCTCGTTGTGTTGTTACAAGTAATGAAGGTCGGTGGTTGTGCAATCGCCGTGTTCGGCCTTTTTGCGTTGGTGCAGTTGCAAGTGCAAGTGTAAGGAAGCTGTCACTGAAAGTGAGATTTATATGCGGAAAGCGGGGACCGTGCGTTTGGCGTTTCTTGAAGCAAGTCCGTCGCGACCCGAGCACCTTCCAATTCAGAGGCCCGCGGATGCCCATGAATGTTCACCATGTTCTTCACTGAGTGCAAGCGGCGTAACCGCGACCTCTGCCATCCCACCCGAGTAACCGGTTGGCCACATCACTCAGATACCTCGCGTCGCCATCGAGTGCTTGGTCGAGACCGTCGCCTTCGACGCCTTCTCGTATCATGCTCATGATTGAGGCTCGCGGGTTCCCAGCATCGAAGCTACTACCGCTCGTCGCTTGCATGAGTCCGCATCTGCTCAGTCTGTTGTGTGCTTGAGCTTTGCATCGTATCGACGCCCGTCCGGAAGACTAGGGTAACGTCAGCATCGCTTTGATAATTGACAGTTCAAGCGTGGCGTACCTCTTGCATGACAATCGCGAGTACCAGGCCCGCATCGATCTCATCGTCATACGACACCTGCTCGATAGCTTCCCGGATGAAGTGCGTGATATAGGTATCGCCTCCGTTCTTGGATAGTATGGTGGGCTCGTTGAGCTTCCACAGTTGGGCGAATGGGAGCCATCGAGTGACATCGGCGCTATCGTCGGTGGTATCGAAGCACCGGTAGGAGGTAATCGATGATGTTGTAATGTGCGCGACCGTGGGCTGACCGAAACTCGATTCGCTTGCTGGTCGATGAACATCCCACTGACCAACGGCGCCCCGGTAGCTGGGCAGGAGTCTGGAGGCTGGCAGAGCGCCAGAGCTTGCCGTGAGTGTTGCTAGAAGCAGCAGCTCGAATATTGCCATGGTCGCCAAGTCTCGGGCGGTTCGGTAGAGGAGGGCGACGCTACTTCGAAGATGTTGTCGTTGGTTGGCCTAAGAGCGAGTACTCCAGCACACGCGGTCCGGGGACACCAATATGCTCGAGTCGGTCAATGGCGACGACACCTCACTCAGTGTTTCTACAGAGTCGAGTCACCTTGGGTATGTGAAGCGGGAAAAAGCGAAAGGCAGAAGGGAGTGAGGGATTGTAGAACCAACCATTTAGCTTTCTGACGTGACATACAGTAACCTCGTACCCGCACCCGGCCCCATGGCTTCTCAGCTGGAAGTTCCTGTGACAGTGTGTGTGACACGCCGAGCTTCAGAGAGGCGCGTAGGCAGCAGTCTGAGAGAGCGGTACGGCAGGATCATGCACTGCCTCTTCAGTAGTGGTAAGGTAACAATGATGGCACCTACCGAGACGCTACTACATGTAGTGTAGAAGGGAGATCATCACCGTTGCCCGTGTGCTTTTTGTTTGGGCCGCAGCAGCACGGGGAGCTTACTAGACCTCGTGCCGTATCAGGCTGCTGCTATGGCCCTCGTGGTCCATCGGTGGCGTGCGATGCCGACGAAAGCGGCAGCGGAGCACAACGTCTGCATGAGGGCTGCATGGTCTGGCCCTCGAGGTGGGAGGTCGCACCGTTCTTCCTTGCCAGCGACATCGTCACCGGCAGCACGGTTCTGCTGCTGCATGTCGCGGGCGGTCACGGGGGCACGCTGCAGCTGCTGGCGGGTCCGTAAGGATGCGAGGAGGAGCGAGCGAAGGAGGCTGAGGCTGAGTCATCCCAGAATAACACACCTGTAAGATTGGAGGAAGCTGAAGCCGGACACGAACGGACACTCGGGCCGAACCAGAGAACGTGGAGAAGCCAAGCTCTGGACGCTGCCGAACTCGGCCATTGAGAGCTTCACAGGAGCAACAATTTCCTCGTCGAATCACAGCTCGATCGCATCACACAATGGCTGCCTCTCGAACACTACGCATTGGTCTCATTCCGGGAGATGGGATAGGAAGAGAAGTCATACCCGCGGGTCGACGGATACTCGAGGCTCTGCCGTCATCGCTGGGCCTCAAGTTCTCGTTCGTCGACCTGGAGGCTGGATTCGATACCTTCAAGCAGACGGGCGTTGCGTTGCCGGATAGGACTGTCGAGACGCTGAAGAAGGAGTGCGATGGCGCGTTGTTCGGGGCGGTGAGGTAGGTGCTCTTCTTCCTCCTCACACGGAGGCTCCTTAGAGCAGCATAGAGAAGAGGAAGGACGAAGGACTCCGGCGTGGACAGCATTGAGGGTTATACCGTCTTCGAGTCCGCATAGCTGCACAGATACGGGATATACACAGCAAAATACGGCCCCAGGTCCTCCCTCGCAGCCCACAGTGTCCCTTGTTCCCCAGCCCACTTCGAGCCAGCAATTCTACACCCACTCAGCATCCAATACTGACACACGTCCACCCCCCAGCTCACCGACAACCGCCACAAAAGGCTACAGCAGCCCCATCGTCGCCCTCCGCAAGAAGCTCGACCTCTACGCCAACGTCCGACCCGTCAAGTCCGTCGCACCCTCCCCCGCCTACCCCGAGCCCATAGACCTCGTCACCGTCCGCGAGAACACCGAGGACCTCTACGTCAAAGAGGAGCGGACGTACGACACCCCCGATGGCCCCGTCGCGGAAGCCATCAAGCGCATCAGCACCCGCGCATCGACCCGGATAGCGACCATGGCCGGGGAGATCGCGGCGCGACGCGCGCGGGTACGGCAGGGATTGGGTGATGGCAGTGGAAAGCAGGCTTTAGTAACGGTGACACATAAGAGCAATGTTCTGCCGCAGACAGATGGGTTGTTCCGGTCGGCGTCATTTGCGGCGCTCGCGCAACAGCGGTTCAAGGACGCGGGCGTGAAGGTCGAGGAGCAGATCATCGACAGTATGCTCTACAAGCTCGTGCTGCAGCCTGCTTACTACGATGTCATCGTCGCTCCCAACCTCTACGGCGACCTTCTGTCCGACACAGCAGCGGCGCTGGTCAAGAGTCTAGGCTTGGTCCCGTCAGCGAACGTGGGCGACGGCTTTGCGATTGGAGAGCCCTGCCACGGCTCGGCGCCGGATATCGCGGGCAAGGGCATTTCGAACCCGATTGCCACGCTACGGAGTGTCGCGCTTATGCTGGATTTTTTGGACCAGGAGGAGGCCGCCGCGAAGATCTATGCTGCTGTGGATGGGAACCTGGCAGACGGAAAGCTGTTGACGCCGGATATGGGTGGCAAGGCGAAGACGGACGAAGTCGTGGAGGATGTCATTAGGCGGTTATAGTGTACTTTGGTGTATCGACAGCCATGTACGATAGGACGCCGTAGATACTAGAGATGCATGATTGTCAGCACATGTCAAACTTCACAAGCTGCTGCGTAAAAGGCGAGATCTTGTGCCTTCCTACCACTTGCGGAATTGTGGGGCAATGACGTCCGCGCGACGTGAATTTCTTTGACGTGTTCTCTGCAGCCGTCACTGTCTGCCTCCTCTTCAGGACCCGACCCAACCATTCTCCCCCGCGCAACCTCCTGAACTCCTTCAGACGAAAGAGTACTTCATCATGGCCGACAAGTATTTCCTCTCCGTGACCGCGGGCCCCAACTACGCCGAGCAAACCCCCCTCTCCATCAACAGCGAAGAAAACACACGCATCACCTCCGACCACCTCACCGCGAACCTCACCATCCGCATCCAAAATTTCCGCGGCCTCGACGCCCACGGCCAACCCTCCGACTCCAAAACGAGCCCCTACTTCTCCCGACCCTCGCACCAGCACGACCTCTACAGCCTCCAATTCACTTTCACGCCGAAAGAAGACATCAACGGCCACGACCTCGTCTTCGGCAACGACTTCGACCACCCGATCCGGGATAAACTGCCCCCCGGTTTCCAGCAGGCGTTCAATATCGCGAAATACTGGATTGACCCCGGGCTGTACGGGGATGTGCAGGCCGATGAGCCGTACCTGTACTCCCCTCTCCTCAGCTCCATGAATATCTTCCGCGTCGGACCGAAAGACGACCGCGAGCACGAGAAATTGGAAGAAGTCCGCGCCAACAATACGAGAGAGGATGTGCAGATACTCCAAGAAGGCGGGGACGCGGATGGGGAGGAGTGGCGGAGAGAGCACAAGATCCCGCAGGATGCGGCGGCGCGGAAGAAGTACTTCTTGACCGAGCAGCATCTCCGGGACGTCACGATCGAGAGGGGGAGGGAGTACAGCAATGATTTCTTCAACCCCTATCTGGATTTCAACGATTTCGCGCTGAGGTTGCCTGGCTTTGCCGTGATTCCGGGGATTACGATACCGATTATTTCGTATTGGGATGGGCAGCCGCTTCGGTGAGTCTTTCCTTCCACGTCCTCTTTACGTCTGCAGTTCTTGCGCATTTTTGGGACTCTTCTTGTGGCTGGTTTGGCATTGCTATTGAGAGGTCGTTGTTCTGACTCGCTTGTGCGCACAAGCTCACATTCACTCAGATATGTCATGAAGAATCGGAAGACGGACGAGCCGCTGCTTGTTGTTGTGTTTACGCTGGTGCCGAAAGAGCAGATTGAGAAGGGGGGGAAGGCGGTGGAGGAGGAGAAGAAGGAGGTGGAGGAGACTCCTGGCGGTCAAGGTGGTGATGATGATGTGGACTGAGCGCTCCGTGGTTCTTCACGATGCAGATGCCGAAAAATCGGGAGGCATGCTCCATCGCCACGGCCACTCACGGGGAATGCTCAACTGTGCGGTGCTTCTACACTTCGCACTACCTGGCTCGTCGCTTGGATTGAAATACCCTTGTCTGGCTGGAGTTGCCGGAGAAGGCGAGGGAGACGAGTAGGGATGACTGTCACAGCAGCTTGCGAAACGGAGCTGGAGGTGAGCGCCAGCTGTGACGCAGACGCTTCCCGAGAATGTCGTAACGATGCGATGGCTTTTCCGCACACCAGCGGGCCATAGACCTAGACAGGCTGCTGCGTTTACTGAGGGACCCCCTCGTAGACTGCAAATACATATATATACAGGTCAGTCGCTAGCACACGACATACGGAGATGGGCAGCTGAAGCCTTGGCAGCTCGATTGGTCTCCGTATTCCCGTCCCCGACCTCACCCAACTCGACTATGCCCGCCTGCAGCAGGTATTACGTCTTGCGCAAACCGCCACTGCAAAAGCCCGATCATGCACCAATCGGTGCGTGGCAGCATGCTATCACGGCTCATACCTACCTTGGTAGGGAACCCAGAACAAGGGCGGGATAATTCTCACCCTCGGGCCCGGCTTGAAAGGACATACCCAGAGTCAAGATCAAAGGGAATCAATGGGTGAGACTATACTGAGCTCAATATCTCCAGCATCCATGACATATCCATGCATTCAACCATAACACTACTGCCAGTCCGCCACCGCGACCCCTACTCCTTCCGCAAAATCGTCACCTCGACCCTCCTCTGATGCGTCTCACAAAACCACTCCGGCTTTGACCCCACCCTCTTCACTCCCAGATTCTCCCTGTCCTTCCAATCCCCCCCAACATACCGATGAAACCCCCCCCCACCCCCGACGGGACGTCCTAGCTGTACGCCACCCAGAACCGCACCATCTCCTTCCAGCACCACTTGTCCTCCAAGTCCTCCTCCTCGATGCCCCGCTTCCAGGATTCCCGGCACACGATGAAATGTGACGGGCTCGCGTCGGCAGCAGGTCGGTATTGGGCTTCTCCTTGCTGACGCTGGGGCGATGCGGGTGCGACGGCTTGCGGTTTGGAGTCCCCGACGAAGGCGTGGAAGGCGACGTACAGGGGCTCGTAGTGGTGCAGGTCGG
Source organism: Friedmanniomyces simplex (assembly GCA_005059865.1). Taxonomy (NCBI): domain Eukaryota; kingdom Fungi; phylum Ascomycota; class Dothideomycetes; order Mycosphaerellales; family Teratosphaeriaceae; genus Friedmanniomyces; species Friedmanniomyces simplex. The sequence continues at coordinate 8,077 of NAJQ01000770.1, forward strand.
AAGGGGAAGGGGTGGTAATAAGTTTGAGATCGGGGCAGTAGACTAGGAATTCCTTTTTCATTGGGTTGCAGTATGGATATGTGCTTGATGGTCGTCACTGCACTGCGCGGTTGGGCGAAGGGGAAGAGCCTGCTATCGTGGTATATGCTTGGTACACAAGGTTTGCTGGTATTTGGTCGACTAGAATCAGTTTGCCATCTGGCGCCACACTTCGCTCGTATAGCCTTGTCTGCCAATGCCTTTTTGAATGCGGTACACAGTGCGTAGGAGGGTTTCCATATCTTAACAAGGACTCACTCCCAACATACCAAAAGTACGAGGCAAGAAAAGCACAAGCAAAACACCCAAAAGGCATGCCAACGTAGGTAGGAACCAACCCGCATCGTACATCAATGATCAGCACTAGGATGACTACCCGACCCCCCAAACAATGACCACCCCCCGCCAACCAACGCCTTCTCCGCCTTGCCAATCACACTCCTCTGCTTCTTCACTTCCTTCTCCACCGCCGCCGCTTGCGCCACCGCAGCCTCCTTCTGCATCCTCATCGCATTCCGCATCAGCTGCTGCGCCTCCTGGACTTGCTTGTCCACCCATTGCGCGACGTTCAGGCTGCGCGGCGTGTCGGGAGCGTGATGATACGGGCTTGGATTGGATGCGATGGGCGGGAGGATGTCAGAGACGGTCTGCTGCACGTTCGACGTCAGGGTGTCTGCGGCAGATTTGAAGACGTCGGTGACTGTTGCGAGAGTTTTCGTGACGTTCGTGGTGGACGGCAGGGCTTGCTGTGCTGCGTCCGCTACAGGCTTGGCGGCGGATCCTATGGTCGACGCAGCGGAGCTGAGGACACCGGAAGGTGCTGTGCTTGGCTTCTTCACCTTCGTCGAAGACCCCATAAGGTCAGAATCGTTAGGCGGAGATTGTGTGACGGTGCCCGGAATCGGTACGCCACTGGAAGATGAGAGCACACTAGGTTTCGTGGTTGTGATGGTCGGAATGGCGAATCGTGCGGTCTTTGCTGGCTCGGGCTTCTCGTCTGGCTGCGCAGTGTTCCGCTCTCCAGCAGTACCCTCGAGCTTCTTGTGATCACTCGCAGCCTTCTGCAATTCAGTTGCATCATGAAAACTCTCGGAATGCACAAGCCGGGTACCAGCTGGCTGGCAGTCATCATCATCGTGCGTGGGATCATGCATCGTATCAACAGCCTGGTCAACTAGATCCAGCAGCTCGGAAACCGAGTATCTTCGCCTACGCCCACGACTTGGTGTGTCGAAGATAACGGCCCGCTCCTGCCGTGTATGGACGGCCGCAGCAACAGGCGTGCCAACGCCAGCAACAGCAAGCGCCTGCGATACCGAGAGCATGTCTTTTGAGAGCTTGTGCACCGCATCTGTTGTTGGTCTGGCCAGCCGCGTGTTGATGATGACGCGCTCCAATTCCCCTCCGCGCACGAAGATGGCGGCGTCTAGACCGTCGCCCAAGTCTTGTGTGATGACGAGGTCGTCATGAGGTTCAGCAGTCGAGGTCTCCCGTGTAGAACGTGGCTGGCGCGGTTTGTCCTGTCGTCGAGGTGCCGCTTTCTCCGGTAATGTGTTCACCTCCAGCACTGGCTCCGTGACGTGGCCGCCAGCACCGGCATCCGTCGGCCGCATCACAGTCTGCATCGCTTCTCTCCGCCTGATGCTCAGCTCCGCCCGACAATCGGGACAAGGATCCGCGAGACCTTGCTTGTTCGTCAGACTCGCGATCGACCATGGACTCGTGGCTTCCGTCTGCTGGCGGACAGTGAAGCCCGTGGGGTGGTACGCACCGGTTCGGCCCTTGTCTTGCATGTCATTCGTGGCCCTGAGCTCACGCTTCCGTCCGTGTCGCACGCACTTCTCTTTTGTGCCGGACAGGTAGGCTGCCGGCGAGTGCAGAGCGATTTTGTTGTTGCTGCGGATGTAGGGCGAGGTGACACGGACAGACTTGGTAGGCTTCTCATCTCGAGCGGCAGTATTGTCTGCGAATGATGGCGGCGTCTGGTACACAGTCGGCGCATGCTGAATGCCAGGCGATTGCCGACCAAGCATAGGTATAGACTTCGTTGGTTGCGGTGCGTGTATGAGCGGTTCATCGTCCGGCGGCGACCTGTACAGCGGCGTCTCTGCTCGCACCGGCGCCGCGCTCCCGGATCTTCGCATGAAGTGGTTGACGTGCAACGGATAGATCCTCGGCACACTCGCGTTAGCAAGCCCAGGGAACGGCCTCCTGGTAATATTCATCTTCTTCGCCTCCACCTGCGCCTTCTCCTCCAACTGCCTTATCCTCCCCGCCACCGCCCCTCCCGCACCACCCACCGGCTTCCTCTGCACTACCACCCCGGAAGCCGGACCCACCCCGTCCGCAGCTCCATCGAACCCGCTCACAACTTCTTGTCGACTTTGTTCCCAACATTCTCCACCTTCTTCTCCTCCTTGTGCACAAACATCTTGGCCTTCAGCGCCGTCCAGAAGAGCGACGTCTTGCCGAAGGCCTTGGGCTTCGTAACAGAACGAGGCTTCTCCTTGGGATAGGAATGATCTTCTTGCCTTTCGCTTGTCGGAATCGGCCCGTCGAACTGACCCTTCGACTGCGGGTAGACTTGACCCGTCTTGCGTAGCTGTGCCAGGGCTTCCTCGCGCTCGACGGCCGTGTTGCCTCCTGGGATTGGGGTGGCGGTGGAGATGTCTCTGCTCGTTTCGGGGGCCGAATTGGCTGGGGTTGTCGGTGGAGGTCCGCTGGCCGGAGGTGCGGGAGCTGGTGGTTTGGCTGGTGGAGTCGCGAGTGCTGGAAGCACAGGTGCTGCAGGTGGAGCTGGAGGCGGTATGGGTGCTGCAGGAGATGCCAGGGCAGGAGCGGCTGCCGGAGGTGCTGGGGTGGAAGTTATGGCGGCTGGAACAGCGGCTGCTGCAACTGGCGTCGTCGGCGTGACAATGACTGCAGGAGTCGGAGGCGGGCCCGGCGGAGTCGAGAACTTGCGAGCAGCGGGCGGTGCAGCGATGATGGTTGGAGTCTTGCTTGGCGGGATGACGATGGGCATAGTAGCCTTTGTCGGAGTGGCGGTTGGGACAACACCCACTGGGGCAGCAGCTGCAGGCGTCTTTGCCTCCGGAGCCGGTATCGTTGGAGCCTTCGAGCGAGACCTCCCGGAAGAAGTCTTGAAAGAAGAGGTTGTGTTGGCCGACGAGGTGGGACTGGGACTGTTGGACCGGCTCGAGCGGGTGAACATGGTTCTGAGGAAGGCGGAGACGGACTTCTTTTTCTCCAGCAGGTGCAGCCTGAAGCTTGACGTGGAAGGTTGGGGGGTGACCGTTGGTGTGATAGTAACAGATGGGTGGCGGGTAGCCCCAGCGGAAAAGATTGATCGAGTGCTTGTCGTTCCCGAAGTGGCGGTGGAAGATTGTGTTGCCATGCTGGTCTTGCTGGGTTCGGGACGCAAAGACCTTTTGGAGAGCTTCTCGCGCTGCCGGGGTCTCAGTAAATGACGTGGCGATGAAAGCGTTGCGTGGAACTTACAAGTTTCTGGGTGAAGCTGGCCATTGCGAAGGTTGGAAGGGATAAAGACGAAGTCGCTGTCTGATGTTACTGTAGATGGGTTCGATGCCGGGGAGATGTCTAGGTGAGAGGAAGTGGTTGCTACTGAGATATCGTCTCCCTTCGTACACTGCTGGCTGCTGGTGTCCTCACTGATGTGTTGCGTGCGTAAAAAGTCGAAGGCCCAAGAGAGCATTAGTTGACATCCAGACCGGCCGGCATTGCTTAAGGTGACTGTAAGGGTAAGATTTGTGCTGATCGCGGGTATTGAAGAAATGTGGTAGTGAATAGATGACAGGTTATCGGAAACGAGACGTGTTGCGATGATGTTGCGAAGAAGAGAAGCGGGATGAAGGAAACATGAAGTCAACAAACTTGAGCTTGAAGACAGGAGGCAGTCGTGCCCGCGGGTCCGAGTTTGCGGAAGGCTCAGTACAGTCCATACCGAAAGTGGTCTGCATCAGTCCCCATGTGCGAGAAAGCGCAGCCCCGCTCAAGCAATGATACAGATATATACACCCATCAAGCGCAGCCAACGTCTATTTCAGCGCAGCCTGCAGGCTCTCGAGCACCTACGACAAGTCAGCAAGCCCATCTTTTCTCATTCCCAGCAACACATCATGTTTCTTGTCATGCGTGGGTACTCACCTCAAGCTCAATATTCGCCTCAGCCTTGTCCTGCTCGCTCCCGCCGCCCCCAGCAATCTTCTGCGCCTCGGAGATCTGGTTCCGCACGTTCTCCGCGCTGAAGTCCTCGAGCGGGTAGCCCTCGACCGCGTTGATGCTCAGCACTGAGCCGGGTTGCACGGTTGCGAAGCCGCCGGACACTGTAAATCAACACCCTGTTAGCTCCAGCCATACTCCCGTTTCTGCCCTCGTATGATGTGTTGGGTATGGTCCAGCGTGCCACGTACAGAAAAACTGCTTGTTCCCGCCCGCCTCCTCAATCACCTCCACGAGTCCCGGCTTCAGCTGCTCAATGGACGGGACGTGCTGCGCGAGGATACCCATCTCTCCCGACTCGGCGGGGATGTTGACTTGTACGCTACAACAAAATTATGTCAGTACTCTCCTCCTCCTCCTCCAATGTGATCCGGATGTCCAGCTTCGAGGTAGCTCGATCGTGGGAGGTACATACACATCCTGCGACTTGTAGATAGACTATACAGCACACGCACAGATCGTTAGCAAATGCCCAGCATCCCCATCCTCATCCACCTCCTCATCCTCCCAGTACCACACACCCTCCACCTCCCTTTCGCTCCCCCGCCCTGGCCCTCCCCTCCTCCCATATACACTTTGTAGAACATACCTGATGCGGCAGCGCCAAACTCAACCGCAGCTTGTCCGGCGCAACATCCGCGTACCCACGCCTCAGCACCGGTGCCGGACGCGCTGCTGCCGACCGGAGCGCCATGCGGGCGACTTTGAGGGAGTTCATCGTGTTGGTCGTGTAGCGTTGGTGTGTGTTGGTGATGCTCCAATGGCTGCTCCTTCCCTTTCGCTCAAGGAGACTGGGACTGGAGCTTTGAGGTTCCCGTCGGCGAGACTGCGGAGGAGGGCGGGAAGAGCCGGGATACTGGTCAGGTCACGTGCAGAAAATTGGAATGGTCCCGTCGACGATACAAGTACATGTAGACACGTGCAACTTGGAACGTATGATAGATATAGATCAGAACAGTTGTGTATGCGACACCCTCAATGCAGAAGTACAGGTATGGACATCAAACGCTGCGTAACAGTCATCACTCTCTACAGACTCGCGATGCATCCTCATCCTCCATCCCGCGAACACAGAACACACCACAGCGCTGATGCATATGCAACCACCCCTCCCAAACGCCAAATACATTACCACCCCAGCACTGCCCCCTCCACTCACGTAAAATCCACACTCCTCCCCCCACCCCTCGCAGCCTCCAGCCTCCTCGCCCGTTCCGCCCTCCGTCGGCGCCGATTATTATCAAAAGCACTAACATCGGTCCCCGTCACATCCCCTCCCTCACCCGGACTCGTCATCCCACTCCCACTCATCATACCCGGCGCCGGCGGGGAGCTTAGTCCCTGTCCGTCCTGCGGACTGATGGAGTGACTAGGCACACCCGGCGGTCTTGCCCCCGAGGCACCAGCAGTAGC
>NAJQ01000771.1:0-13741 GCA_005059865.1 Friedmanniomyces simplex
CCTCCTCCGAGCTGGTACGACTCGGTCTCAAAGCCGCCAGCTTCGTGATGGCCAGCGATGCGCCGTTCGATATGCTGCTGCGCCTAAGCCAGGACTTTCCGAAGCACTCCAGCGCCATCGCTGCGACAAATGTCTCTACCGACTTTGTCCAGGAGCATAGAGCGAACCGGGATTTGCTTCTGCCGCCCGGCTTCAACGTGCTGTGGATCAATGGGGTACAGATCATGCCTCGGGACCTCGACGCTTACTCACTCCTCGAGTACCTGCGCCGTGAGCGCAAGATGATCAACAGTGTCCGTGAGCTTGGTCTGAGTGGACCGGAAGCGATCAACCTGCTCTCTCACGAAGCCATTACCGCGTCAGCGGTCGATCAGGAAGCCCAGCGCTACGACTGGCGGGACGACAATGAGGGTGGCAACATCATCATGTGGATGAATGGTATCGAGAAGGACAAGCGCTACATGGAGTGGCCCAGCAGTATCAGTGCTCTCCTACAGCGTACCTATCCCGGCCAGCTCCCGCCTGTCAGACGCAGTATCCACAACCTCGTCATCACTGTGGACTTTTCGAACTACGCGGACGTGCTCACGGTTATCGAGAGCCTGCAGAACTTCGTGAAGCGGAAGGTGCCGATTCAATTCGGACTTGTCCCTCGCTTCGCATCGGATGCCGGCAGGCAGCAGGCGAAGACGGTATACTACCTCCTTGATCGTTACGGGCTCGGCGCTGCGTTGGCCTACCTCACCAACTCCGTTGCCGGAGCTGGCCGCAAGTTCAGTGCTCCGCAGGAGAAGTACTTTGCGCAGGCGATTGAAGGCCGCAAGCTCCGCAGAGACAGAACTGTAGTGTCCTTTGCCGATGTTCCGTCGGACGCTACACTCGACGAGCGCTTGTTGTCCGCGCAGGCATACTTCAGAAGGCTGGGCGCCGGACAGGCTACTCCACCTATCCTCATCAACGGCGTGGCAATTCCACACACCGACGATTGGCTGCAGACTATGAGCCAGAGGGTTAGTGTCGACTCCCGTATGGTACAGGAGGCCGTCTATACCTCGACTGTCTCTCAAGATGATTACCTACCGGATCTGTTTTTGGCGAGTGCAAGCCTCAGACGCAATCCTTTGATTGTACCCGAGGATGACAAGGATATCAGACATATCAACCTGGGAGAGCTTCCCAATTTGTCTGCTTTCCCGAGCTTGCCTGCCAATCCGGATACGATCGACCGTGAGCTTGTGCGGCTGACGGTGGCGGCCGACTTCGACACCCGAGAGGGCTTTGAGCAGCTAATGGAGGCGTTGCTCTTCCGACAGCAGCACGACAATGTTGAGCTTGCTGTGTTGTACGTTCCAAGTGGTAATGCTACGAGTGGCGCTTTTGCTGGGGAGTGTGTGCAAAGAGACCCATGCGTGAAACATATTCAGTCCGCGCTGGACAAATATGAGACCCTGAGGGCTACACGATACACAGATGAAGAAGCCTCGTCCAGTGTTGAGCTGTCGTCATCTCAGCGATTTGAGCTATATCGGACTATGTGGGCTGAACGGATGGTAGGAGGCAGCGCAAACGACCAGACGCTGCAAAACGCGAGAGCTCCGGCGACGGTCACTTCCGCAATTGGAGTTCAGGCTGGCCAGATGGCGCTTGTGCTCAACGGGCGCGTCGTCGGTCCAGTCTCTAGCTCGCAGATAATCGAGGTCGAGGATCTGGAGACGTTACTCACATATGAGCGGAAGAAGCGACTACTGCCCGCAGCACTCGCAATCGAAGGCCTCGGTCTCCAAGAAAAGGCATCCACACCGCTCGCGTTCGCTTTCATCTCCAACCTCATCGCCCTCTCACAAGTGTCCGACGTACCGGATGGCATCTTCGAAGCCGCGCCGACGGTACGCACTGGCGTCTTCAAGCAATGGAACAGCACTCACACGGCTATCAAGACTGGCGGTATGGAGAATGCGAATGTGCAGATCTTCTCTGCGTTGGACCCGGCCTCTGAGCTAGCGCAGAGATGGTTGCCTATTATCAAAGCACTTTCGGAACTTGATGGCGTGGCCACGACACTGTTTCTAAACCCGAAGGAGCGACTTGAAGAGTTGCCTGTCAAGCGATTTTATCGCCACGTGCTCGAGTCAAAGCCACTCTTCGATGCTGACGGCTCGTTGAAGTCACTGAGTGCGCATTTCGGCGGTCTGCCTGCTGAGGCCTTACTGAATATTGGCATGGACTTGCCGCCATCGTGGCTTGTCGCGCCCAAAGACAGTGTCCACGACCTTGACAACATCAAGCTGAGCGCGGTCAAGACGGGTGCGGACGTTGAAGCGATATACGAGCTCGAGCATATCCTGATTGAGGGACACTCCCGAGATGTCACTCTTGGTCCGCCTCCGCGAGGTGCGCAGCTGGTGCTGGGAACGGAGGCTGACCCACATGCCGCGGATACAATCATCATGGCCAATCTTGGGTACTTCCAGTTCAAGGCTAATCCAGGGGTATACAACCTGGCGCTACAGAAAGGCCGTAGTGAGGAGATCTTCCGCATAGACAGTGCTGGTACAAAGGGCTACGCTCCGCAGCCCGGCGACAACGTGACCGAGACCGCGTTGATGAGCTTCAGAGGAGCGACGCTCTTTCCCCGGCTGTCGCGCAGGGTCGGCATGGAGGAGGAGGATGTACTGGAGGCACCACAGTCCGCGCTGGAGAACGTAGCGGAGGGCGCGGAACGCCTTCTTTCCCAGGTTGGACTGTCTGGCGCCAAGACACGCAAGTACCTCTCCAAGGCGGCCAAGTTCGGCTCCGCCTTGATCCAGGGCAAGAGCAAGCCGACTGACATCCCGACAGAGGCCCACGCGGAAATCAACATCTTCTCGGTCGCTTCCGGTCATCTCTACGAGCGCATGCTGAACATCATGATGCTGTCCGTGATGAAACACACGAAGCATACCGTCAAGTTCTGGTTCATCGAGCAATTCCTGTCACCATCGTTCAAGACGTTCCTCCCGCTCATGGCGGAGGAGTACGGATTCAAGTACGAGATGGTAACTTACAAGTGGCCTCACTGGCTGCGTGGTCAGAAGGAGAAGCAGCGCGAGATCTGGGGCTACAAGATCCTGTTCTTGGACGTGCTCTTTCCGCTCGACCTCGACAAGGTCATCTTTGTGGATGCCGACCAGATTGTGCGTACCGATATGTACGAGCTGGTGCAGCATGACTTGGAAGGCGCACCGTACGGCTTTACACCGATGTGCGACTCCAGGACCGAGATGGAAGGCTTCAGATTCTGGAAGCAGGGCTATTGGAAGAACTTCCTGCGTGGACTGCCCTACCACATCTCCGCCCTCTACGTCGTCGATCTGAAGAAGTTCAGGCAGATCGCGGCGGGCGACAGGCTGAGACAACAGTACCATCAGCTCTCCGCCGACCCCGCGAGCTTGAGCAATTTGGATCAGGACCTGCCGAACCATATGCAGATGGCGCTACCGATCCACTCGTTGCCGCAGGAGTGGCTGTGGTGTGAGACGTGGTGCTCGGACGCGGCGCTCAAGGACGCAAAGACCATCGATCTCTGCAACAACCCCCAGACCAAGGAGCCGAAGCTGGATCGGGCGCGCCGACAGGTGCCGGAGTGGACGTTGTACGATGATGAGATTGCTGGTGTGGCGAAGAGACACAAGGCGGGCGAGGCGGAGGGTCGGCCTGTTGCAGATGATGCTGCGGACGCGGGCGTTCAGGGCGAGGAGGAGAGTATACAGGAGCGACTGCAGCGGGAAGATGCCGAGAGCGAGCGGGAGAGGAAGAGGCATGATGAGCTATAGATGTAGAGTTGTTGTACGAGTACGTTGCCCTGTATGCGTACCTGCAGCCTGCGTGACCCAATTTTCACCCTACTCTTTGTTTTGTCTGGCACTGTACTCTTGATGAGTCGCACAACGGAGCGATCCAGGTACACAGCCATTTGGTATTACTAAGAGGGGACCTAGAGGTGTGGTTGCATCATGAAAATCTCGTGCCCAGTACGCCCATATCGTGCAATCATCGTCGACGAGCGGGTTTTGTCACAACAAACTCCTCGGCTCATCCAGACACCTCTCCCCTGGGTGGAGTGTTCTGGTTGTCGAAGACATCACCGCGACTCTTGGCTTGAGAGCACTTGGACTCGCTCGGTTTGCAGTAGAGTTGAGCGCACATGGTCATCCACACGTCCTGTAGCATGACGAGAAGGGAAGGCGCGACTGTCCGACACAGCAAGGGGAAGGTGGCGTATTCGAGCGCACCTGCCATCTTACAAAGTTAGGTAAGGGAAGCGTTTAACCACCTCACTCTTTTTCTTCTTCCCTTCAGACAAACAACCACACTTACTGCTGCAACCGACCCTCGCAGCGAATCTTTAGCAGCGTACCATCTCACCATCAACACTCTCGACCCAAAAACCAGCATCTCACCGCCGGACAAAATGAAGACCGCCATTGCCCTTGCCGCATTGGCCGGCCTCATCAGCTCCGCCCAAGCCCAATTCTACGGCCTCACTGCCCTCCACTCCGGCTCCCCCATCCACTTCTTGCCCGTCAACGCCGCGGGTGAAAGCCTCCACCTCGGCGGGATTTCGACCCACTACTGCCCAGAAGATGTCCAGCAGGAAGGCGGCTGCCCGAACACCGTCATGACCAATTTCATGGGAGGTAACGGCGGGCTGTCCATGGGCGCTTTGGTGCCCGGTGGTCAGATGGTAAGTCCAGTCCATAGCGTGTACCCTGTCCCACCCGTAGTTGACCAAAGTGGCAGGTGTACGTCGATAGCAAGTGCGGTGCCGTGAAGTACACGCAGCCTCACTCGGCGTTCATCCCGGTGGGAGCTTCCACGGACGGCTTCAGCTTCGCCCAAGGTCCCAGCTTCGGTACGCTGTCTTGGGGCAATGGATTCGTCGCTTGCAACGACACGGGCGATGGTACCTGGTCGGTCTATGCCATCCTGCCCAACGTCACACTCCCGGATGCGCCACGCTGCTTCGGTTTCGATGCGATAGCTACGAACGAGACGGAGCCGGCTGCCTGGGAGTACACGTGATGCTCTCGCTGCTGGAGGCGCGTGCGTGGTCGATGTCGGCACGGGCAAGTGGGTGGGAAGCGCTGGACGCGGTAGTTGATTGATGCTGCGCAGTGCAGGCAGTGAGACGGTAGAGCAAGGCGGCTGGTAATCGAATTCTCTCGTAGTAACGAAGCCAAAACGGCCAAGGGCATGCAATCGAGTCCCATGGGGTATCATCCCTTGAATGATCCGGACCCCCAACTCCGTATGTCTGTCGCTGCCAAGCTCACTTCTCTCCCACCACATCGACCGCTTTCTGCGCCTTCTCCAGCCTCGCGACCGTGCTTCCAAGGCCAGACTTGAGTGCAAGCAGCTCATCTGACCCTCTCTGCCATGTGCTCTGCATTTCGTCCACCCGCTCAACGTGCCCCGGGTCGACTTTCGTCTCTCTTGCTGCCTGGAGCTCCCTCTCCTCCACTTCTCTCAACCGCGTATCGTACTCTTGAGTGTCTTTTGCGTATCTCTCCCGAAACCGTCGTGCGGTCTCAGCAGGAGCGGTGCGCCGCAAGTTCGCGAGCTGTAGCGTTTGGAACTCAATTTGCGACGAAAGTGCTTGTAGCCGTTGTGCCAGCTTGGTGTCGAACGGCTCGATCTCTGCAAAACATCATAAGCCTGACTGCCCATTGCCCAGCTGCCGGGCATCGACTCACCTTCACCCTCTTGCGCCTTTGCGACCTCAGCTTCCATCTCTTTCGCGTCCATGCCGTTGATCGACATGCTGTCCTTCGCGGCAGTGAATGTATTTCGAATGTACTGCCTCTCTGATCAGCAACCGCCGCGCATTGTCGGACACTCACTACACGCACATCATCCACAAGCTCCTCTACCCGTTTTCGCATAGCGTCTTCATCTTCCGGCACAGCATCGGGTGGCAAGTGCTTGTCGAGCTTCTCACGCGCTGCACGCGACAGGTTCGCGATGAGGTAAGTCAGGTCGGCGGGCGCTTGCAGTTCGATTTTGCGATGGGCCGTCTCGGTCGCCCGGTTACCTTCTTGCGGTACATTGGATTCGAAGATGTTCATCTTGTTTGATGTTGGAGATAATGAACTAATGGGAGAGATGGCTGCTCGTGCATGTGAAGTAAACAGAGGGCGTAAGATCGACGCTAAGGCACCTGCAGCGGGCCGTTGCGGCTAAGGCTGCGGGGAATGATTGACGTGGAATCGATCACATGCAAATGGTTTCAATTTCAGCCAGACGAAGGAATAACACCATGGGAATAATAATTCTGATGAGGGGCGCTGACATCAATCGGCGTGACAGAATTTTCCTCGCAGCCTTTCATCAACAAGAGCTCCTCCGCAGGGCTACAAACTACAACGCCCATAGACTTCGTTAAACACATCTGACCTTCGCAAGCTGCCTTCCCATCGAGGGCGTACGTGGTTTCATCGCCCGGGTACCAGCCTGAGCATCTCAATGGCCAGACATAACACTCCGGTCCCCCTCGCTCCAGGTGGGCTTGACCCTCCAATGCTTCGACTTCCACAGCCCATCCTTCTCATCCTTCACCAAGTCGATGAGGTACACGCCCCCCACCAAATACCGCGTAGCATCCGGCTGCACACCCTGGCCTTCGCGGTAATGCTGCGCAAGGAAATTGGCTGTAACGTGAGCCGTGGCCTCGCCGTCCTGGATATCCACGCGAAGGTTCGTGACGAAGTGGGTGGTGTCGAGTCTGGAGATGAGACCGAATAGCTTGGCGCTGATGGTTCCCATGCCTTCCAATGCCATGCTGCCGGTCTCTAGGACGGCATCGTCGGTCATGGCTGATTCGAGGAGTGCGGCGTCTCCGGTATCAAAGGCGAGGGTGCCGCGGTAAACGGCATCGATGATTGAGTCGCGGGTGGTGAGGCCGGCGAGAGCGACTTGGAAGGCCATAGCGAGTTGGTGCGTATCGTCGAGAGGAAGAAGATGTTGCTCGATTGTTATCGTCGTCGGTGAAGTTGTTGAAGCGATGCTGCACTTACACATGCGGTTTGACGCTGACCGCGACGACTTATGTAGACTTGACCAAAAGGCTTTCAGCCGACCATTGTTATTCTCCGTTCGCCGTTGGCGGTCAGACATTCATCCGCGTCATGTCCAGAAGCTTGACTCCGAGGCTGCATCTGTTCTCGCAGGCGCCGCACCCCGATCGCATCTCGTAACCGCCTTTACGTCCGAGGCCGAAAATCCGGTTATCTCCACCTAAAGTAACGAAGTTGCGAATTGGAGCGGTCGTGGTGGTGAGGACTCGTGTGTGAGGCTGCGGATTGAGGTATCCCAAGATATGCGCTTAGTGTTTTTCTATCGCTTGTGGTCTAACCATAGGATGGAGACAAACAAGACTTCCGTAACGCCGTGTCATTCGGAACGACGCTCGTCACCTTTCGCGAGAAACCCAAGTATACCCAGAGACCTCCAATGCCCAACCGAGAACAACCAAAATCCAACAATTACCAATTGCGGTACGCGAGACGATCCCTCCAAGCGGTCCCTGTCGTTGTAGGCTCCCAAGCTCCATGCAGAACGCTATCAGACAATGCAACTCATCATTGTGGCAGCATAGCCGCAGCCTCCTCGTCCGTCAAGATGATGTCCTGCACCGGCTCCGCCTTGTGCTCGAGGTCTTGCGAGTCGTAATCCACGTAGGAGGGGAGGAAAAGCTCTGTAGAAGCCACCACTGTCAATTGACCCTTCGTCCAGTCAAGCTCGCATGCTGCTGTCGTACCTTGGTTCCAATCAAAGCCCTGAGAGGACTTGACGCAGGTTACCTTTCGACGAACGTTAGTTGGCTCATCTCAATTACCCTCAAACTCTTCGGGATGAACGAGCATACCAGCCTGGGCGGGCCGTCCCCATGGCCCAGATTAATGACCGTGTACTCCGATTTCGTCAGTGAGCTCCCTGTTATCCCCCTATCAGTCTCGTCCCTGCAATCACCGACAAGCCCCGGCCCAACAAACATACCCAGCAACGACGGCCGCCGCGGTGAGATGCACTCCTTCTGCGGCGGCGAGTACGCCGGGAACTTGCCCTTGGCCAGCGAGGGCGTCGTTGCCGGCGAGTGCCCGCTCGGTGGTGTCGCCGGGTAGGACGACGAGGATGAGGAGCTCCAGCTCGGGGTAGCTGCGTCGTGGTGGTGCTTCCGGGCGGGGATCGGCATTGATTGAGACATGGTGGCTTTTGGAGGCAGATGGAAGGGTGTAGAGGTATGTACCTGTACTTAGCTAGGACTCAGGTGGATGTGGTTATGTTCGAGACTGTACTCGACTCGTCGAAGGTGCATGCGCCTGAAGCATGCGGTGACACACAGGCGCCCCATGACTCCAGTCCCCACTCCACCCCACTGGCGCGGTTGCCTGCAGCTCTGGCGGCTGATCGATGCGGGCCGAGTCGGAATACGACGTTTTCGGGTCCGCCCCGTTCACGATAACAGCCTCCAGAAAATGAGAGACAGTTGATGGGAAGGTGAAGGATATGGGTTCGGTATCACTCTCAGTATCGTACAGCTACATCCCATCTGACCAAAGATCCCACTCGAAATGCCACGCCATTAGCAAAAGCCTACCGCTCAGCGACCGTCCCATCCCATCCCATCCACGCCCCAGCATCTACAGAAAACCCATCCACCCACCCGATCACCCAGTCGTACAGTGCGTCCGAACCCCCGGGTATCACAGAAACGCAGAATCCACCCAGCCAGTTAAAACCGCCCCAGCGGCAATACCCGCCGTTGACGCCGCGCGCCCACCGCCCCACAGACCCATCCGCAATATCGTACAAAACACAAGTGTTGCCCGTCACATCCTCATCATCATCACCACCCTCGCTTCCGCGCAAACCGCTTATTGAGCAGCTGCAGCACCTTCGTGACGTTGAACTGCACGTACTCGAGATCGAGATCCTCCTGCTGCTCCTTTTGCATCTCAAGCAAATCATCGAGCTTCAGATCCAGCTCCAGCAGTCCCCGGTTCCGCCCCTTGTAATGCAGACTGATGACAAACGTCCCGGGACTCGGACTCGTGATGTTGAAGTAGATATTCGCTCGGCGATTTTCGGGCACATTGCTCTTCTGGATCACGCCCTGCTTCTCTAGCTCCTGGTGCGTGAACTTGTACGGTCCAAGCACCTTGGAACTCTGCCCGCGCTTCGTCGTGCCCTCGGACTGTCCGCGGACGTTGTGGAGGTAGCTCTTATACGTCTCCAATTGCCCGACGAGGTAGGTGTTGTGGTCGCGGATGGTGCGGAAGACTTCATCGAGCTTCGTGGTCTCGGCCAGCACCTTCTCCTTGAGCGAGCCTAGGTGGACCAGCTCCTGCTCGATCTCGTCTCTCAGCAGGGCGTAATTGTCATCCTTGTCGACGATGCCGAGGTCCTGCAGCTGGTTCAGGAGCTCCATGGCACGGATGCCTTTCCGTACCATCACCGAGTCGTTCTTCGTCGTCGCCGCTGCGTCCGCGACTCGATCTAGCCGGAGCGGTCTGCGCGTGACTGCTGAGCTTGCTGGCAGTGAGCGCATAATCATCACGAATGTCGACTTCGCCTCCATGAAGTACACCTCTTCCTGGGTGATGTCGAGTGCAGCTGTGAGATCGTCAAGCGGCGTCTCCCACTTGCTGTACAGCGGCAAGTTTATTATGCGGTTCTCTTTCCGCGGTAGCTGTGCGGGCGCAGCACCAATCTCGGATAGGAGCTGGTTCAGATGAGAGTTCTCGTCTTTCGCCAATTCGGCGCCGTGCTTCTCGAGCAGTGCATGCGTGGCGTACACCTCGTTAAGAGTGATTTGCAGCTCCAGATCGCGCTTCGACAGCGCTACGTAATTGTCCAGCTCCAACGTCTCGTAGAAGTCCTGCACTTCACACAGATCAAGCATGAATTTGTTGATGCGCTCCTTGTTCTTGTGAACGAACGGCTGCAGCTTGTGCATGTACGGCTCCTTTGCATAGCTGGGCTTGTTCGCCAGGTTCTGTAGCATCTTCGCCACGTACGTGAGTGTCCGCTTCGGGTTGTCGGCCGGCGTCTGCTCGATCAGCATGTATGACCTGGGCGTGACGATCGCCGGGTTGATGAAGCGAAGGAAGAAGAAGCCTCCGATCAGCGTGCACACGGTTTGCTCAGACGCATCTGGGTACTTCCGCCTAGTCAGACTCCGAATCTGTTTGCAGATCCACCGAATGCCGTACGGCGTCTCCTCCAAGCCGTCTATTATCGTGTCCAGGAAAGAGTCGGCGATTTCGATCAGCATTTCGATTCTGGGCGCGATGATTCGCTGGACATTCTCGTTGGCCGCCGCTTGCTCGCCAGTGATGCCCTTCGACAGCCCGCTCGGAAGCGATTCGCCACCCGCTTCTATCTTCTCAATCATCGCTTCGTACACCTTGAGCGGGTTGATCTCAAGGTCGAGATCCTTGATCTCTATCAACGAGTTGATCCGGTCCGCGAGTACAGATTTCAGGTAGCTTTGACCGGGCCCTCTTCTCGTGTAGGTGGTCATCATGCGCGAGACAGGCGTATTCGCGCGTAGCAAGGAAGAGTAATCCGGAGTGTTGTCGAATTGGTACGTCAGTACGGATTGAAACATGGTGAGCAGAAGGTGCTCTTCTCGGCTCTCGTATTGGTTGCCGTAGATGGTGAACATGACGGTCTGCAACAGCTGATCGATCTCGGCCATCGTCACTAGCCGGCACAGATGCGCTATGTGTCGAGGCTCGCTCTGGAGCAGGAAGAACAGATTGCCGTACTTTTGTGTCTTCTCGTCGTTTGGGAATGTGCCTTCCGTTATGTCGGATGCATCGTCCAGATGGCTTGCAACCTCGTCGCGCTGATGAGAGTCAGTAAGGGTCAGTTCCTGCGTGCCATGGTTTTTTCCGTCTTGGAAAGCCTACCTCTTCCAACGCCATGCGATTTTGGACAAGCAACGCTATCCGCGAATCAAGATACCGCACGTCTTTCTCCAGCACGAAGTTCTTCTTCGATTGCGATGATATCCGTGCCTTGAGCTCTCGCAACGCCTTTTGAGCTGTTCATACAGGTCAGCATCGCTGCACTATATCGGTGTATCCCGAAACGGTATGCATGTCCTCACCTCTTGCTAGATCATCCTCTATCTCCAAGTCCCGCTGGTTGGCGTTCATCGACAGGTAGAGTGCCGTGACCGAGTACCGCTTCGAAGCGCGCATTGAGCGCGACCCATCGTGTGAGCTCATCGTGTTCTGCCGGGTGATATGCGGAAAGGAGGATGATCCGGAGGAAGTCGAGGCTCGCGAAGGTGGCAGCATAGATACGGCCATCTCGCGCTGCAGCGCCCTCAGCTAGGTATGAGTGCGCGCGCTGCAGGCACAGGCGAGCGCAATCTCGTGGAGGCCGAAGTTGACGTCGGACAAAGAAGTGGTGCAGGCGGAGAATGTGCTATGTTTCAGGATGCGCTTTGTTGTATCGCAGCGGCGTCCACTGCCTCTTTCTTGGGCCGATGAGGGTAGCACGGTGTACGCGATCGCAATCGCAACAATGACAGTCTGGGTTGTATTGGTTCGTATCGGTCTCGAGGGAGCATCACATTCCGCGGGACGGATAGCAGCGCTGGCACGTCCGTAGCCGTCCGGATGTTTGCGCTGTCGGGGAAGTAAGGGGAGCTGTTTCAGACGACCACACCACACCACACCACCAGCAATGACCGAGTATTCTTCGTCCGAAGGGTATCGAGGTATCGCAGAGCACGAGTGCGGGTGTGAGGGTGGAGGATCTTCTGGGAGTGTGGGTGGGTGGAGGTGGGTACAGTATCTTAGGCACTTGCGCAATGATGGGGGCCCGTGCTGGTCAGGGGTAGAGGGTCGATAAGGTGCACGCCGTTTCATACTATCTTTACTTGAGTTGTCGTCACTACCGCAAGAGTGTTTGGGTCATGCCGCGCGCCACGAGCATGCGCAAAAGGCAAAGATGGTCATCACAAGAATAATACAGCGCTTCCAGCGGTACCTTCTATGTTGGCATTGGTCGTCCAACATGTACCTGATGAAGCACACGCCCAGTAGGAGGTAGTCGAACGCGGCCATGGAAGAGTGTGGCATCTCGAGATGCCTCGCCCTACATAATACATAGGGGGGCCGTAGTGCCCATCTTCCGCCGGAGTCCGTTGCCAGGACCTTGTATCGGCTGGCACTTGGATGCAATGGCTGCAATGCCGTGGTGGCAAACAGGCAAACTCGCCTTCTGAAGAGACTACGGATTTAATCATGTGTCACGGCAAGCAAAATGTAAACGTGTTAGTAAGGAAGGCACGATTGGGGCACAAGCTTCTGTTTCGACAGACCCAAGGTCAGCGCGAAGGCCAATGTGCGACGATCCCGGAAACATTGACGTCGTGCTAGTGACGTTCACATCGTCAAACTCTCACACACACCAAACAGCCCATCACTGCAACTCCAACCCAACCCAATCCACTAACTAACCCTCACCCCCGACACTTCGTTGGCAAACACAATGGCAAGCGGCAACCCAACAGTAGCCGCCGCGCAACAGGACACCGGCATGGCTCCTCTCAACACCAGACCCTCCTCACCACAACCCCCACAGCACGACCCCGTCGTCGTAGACCCCACCATCGACACGATCCCCAAAGCCCTCCAGGGCATCCCGGAACCCTTCGAGGCCTTCGTCCTTCCCCTGGACACGAACCCTCGCAGCAGCGCCAAGAGCAACCACACCATCTCGTCAGGCAACTACCCGACGGAGAGTCAGTTCGAGGATCTAGTCAAAGCTGGTCTGCACCTTGAGGGTCCGGTCAGGGCAGAGCACCTGAAGCCGCAGGGTCTGAAGTGGCCGGATGGGTATCGGGAGGTGGTGAAGCATGTGGAGAGTGTAGACGGCGAGCAGCATGTCGGGATGTACAAGGTCTTCAGGGGGCAGCATAAGGCGGAGGTGTATGTGGTCAGTCTGGATACCGACAATGAGCGGCTGGTGGGGGTGAGGTTTCCGGACCAATGAGCGGAAGGTGACCCCCATACGCTTGCGTAAGAGAACAACGAGGCGCAACCAATTATAGCGGCCTTCACGGCACAGCTGGTCGCGCGAAGTGCCTCACTGCGGTGAAGGCCGTCTTCCAAGTACGTACATTGCCTGGCTATTGCTGAGCCAGTATGCTAACGTTCACAGAGCTGGCATTGCCAAAAGGCCGTGCTTCCGAAGCTTGCAAGATGCTGATGGTGATGGCTTGCCTCAAACCATTACGGACCTATCGAGTGGACAGAAAAGTCGCTCGAAGGCGGGCAACTCGGGCTCACGCCCCCGTAGATAAGTCTGTACCCACATTCACATCCACTGTTCTTAATTCGCTTTCCGGCTTCGAGCTACGCCATCGACCCAAGCAGTGGTCGAAACCATGCCCTTCTTAGTCAGCAATGCAGTAGTAATAACGTGGTGGGACGCAAAACTGAGGTGGCTTCACCGTACATCTATTGCTGAGCTGCATGCGACTGCGAAAACCCCGAGCCGAGACAAAGTCTAGGCAATGGCGAAAAGATATCGAGACTTGGGTCTATATGTATAGGTGACGAATAACGCGAGGTAGCCGTGTCCAAGCGCTCTCTGCGTGAGCAGTCTATCCATCTCGACTTTTCACGCTGCGCCTGCCCTGAAAGTAGGGTTGTTTACCTCACCTCAAAGCAGAGTGTCGCCA
>NAJQ01000772.1:0-13734 GCA_005059865.1 Friedmanniomyces simplex
GCGGTACGTTTCTCGATGCGCCAGGCTTCGATAGTACTCACGAGTGTCTCCTTCGCCGGATCTTCCGGGTCGAGGTTCAAGAAAAAGGACGCATTGTACGCCAAACGGGCGAGCTGGTTCGGGTTGGGATAGATGTTGAGCTCTCCGGTCAACGGAGTCTCTCGACGTGGCCCTTCCTTTGTGTCACCATACTGACACATCACCGTGTCTCTGACACTTGCGAACGAGTTGTCAGGTGCAGGAGCCTGATCTCCGCCGGCCGCCGCAGGCGCATCCGGTTGCTCGTCACCGACGGCAGCTGGCGCTCCTTGATCGTTGCCAGCAGCCTGACCTGGATCGTCGGCCTCCACGGGCGCGACAGGAGCATTGTCATCGACAGCCCCGGGCGCGACAGGACCATTGTCATCGACGGCCCCGGGAGCGTCTTGGTCGTTGTCATCGACAGCCTCGGGCGGGTCCTGGACGTCGTCGTTACCGTCACTGGAATCATCAGCAGGCGGCGCCACGGCCTTTTGAGACCCGCCTTTCTTCGACCCGTTATTCTTCCTGGACGACGGCTTCGACACACCACCCGCCGCAGGCTTCCGGCCTCCGCCTCCAGGAGGCTTTCGTCCACCGCCACCTCCTCCTGAGCTGCCGAGGCCCGCGCTGAGTGCGACCCCCCCAGACTTCGTTGTTGCTCTTGTCGCTGGTGCCATGTTGATAAGCTGTTCTCGTTATCGCTGCAGAGCTGAAATAGCGTTGTAAAGCGTTCTTGAGTAAGAGAAACACAGAATAGTCTCGCGGAGACAGAATATGTCGCACCCTCAAGGCCATCTTCATTGTCGCTCATGGCGTTAAGGAGATGATGCTCATCTCCAGCAGCAAAGAGCCCACGGTATCGACTGATTCGCTTGCTATGGCAGGTCACTAAACAAAGACACCCGCTTTGTCCGACGAAATGATACTCGATGACATGAAAGCGCGAACAAAGCGATCATCCTCCCTCGGCATTGTCTCGTCTCATTTGCACGGCGAGTGCTTTCCTCACCTGCAAACACGGGCCGAAAGTGCACCGCCGATACTGGAAGGCCGATTCCGTCTGCGGCTCGTGTCCTTTTCGTTGGGGATGCCTCCGGCAGTATCCGCACGGAGCAACACTGGCTTACATTGTCAATACTGGCTTGCACAGTTCACACGGACTCTCATGCGTTTGGAGAGTAGATGGACTAGCGAAACTCGCGCCTAGTGTGCCAGGTAAGCAAGCTTTCCAGACAAGGTACGTAGGAGCCAAACCCGTGAACAGCGCGCCAGGACGGAGCCCAGCCCAGCCCAGCCCATGTAAACCGTCGTTTACAAGACCACCTCCGAGCCGCTCACCAAATCCCGCGAACATGAGTACATAAGTCACATCATGATCGTAACGAGCCGGACAAATCGAGACGCTCAAAAAACACAGACACAGTCCGCTGGGTCGTCATGAAAACCTTTCTGTACACACACCACTCGTAAACTTACATGAACATCGTAATGATCTCGTCCCCGTCCCGTCCTCCATTGCCCCATGGCCGCAAAAACGCCACGCAAATGCATCCAAGGCCTTTTTCCCAGCGCTCGTGTTCGTCGTTCCCCTTCGCTTCCGTGACCCAACGCCATGCGATAAAAAACGGTGCCTTTTCTGACATATAACGAGGGAGCGCTTCATCCTGCCTCCCCATCTCGAGCAGGCGTATCCGGGATGGCAGCAGCAGCGGCAGTTGCACCACCACCACCACCCTCCTCCACCCCCGTCCTCCTCGTCGTCCGAATCCGGAACGCATTCCTCAGTCTAGTCCTCAACCCACTCTCATCCTGCTGACCATCGCTCCCGGCCACCGTCGCCGTCGAACTACCACCCACCCCCCTCTCCCGCCTCCGCCTCACCATCTCCGCAGCCTGCTGCACCCGATACCTCCTCAGCGCATCCACTCGCTCCTCCCTGGTCATGCGATCCGGCCTCCTAATCCCCATCAAACCCATCATAACGCTCCTCCTCACCCCCGTGCGCTCTCTCCCCTCCTGCCCGAGCGGAGGCGGCAATCCCTCCACACCCTCAGCGCGAGGGACGGGGTTCCCATGCTCATCCACCTGCTCCTCCGCCTCCTCCGAAGAAATCTGCGGTCGCAGGTCGATGCGGCAGAGTGGGCACGTGCCCGAGACGTTGAGGAGCCAGGGGTCGATGCAATCGGGGTGGAAACGGTGGTCGCAGGGAAGCACGCGCTGGTCCTGACCAACTTCGAAGTCTTCGGTGCAGATACTGCAGCCCTGATTCTCCTGGTCGTGGATGTGCTGAGCGTTGGAGGCGGCGGCCGCGATACCGCCTGCGGAGGATCTTCGCCCGGCGGCGGGTTCTTGGTCGGTTAGAGCGGAGTCTTCCGCGGTGGTGCCTGCTGCAGCGTGCGGTCCAGCCTGCGCATCACTCCCCTGTGACGTTGCCTCGCCGGCTCCACTCCCATCCGCGAGCTCAACATCCGTCGGCTTGGGCTCTTCCCGCTCTCCAAACTTGACGATCGGGATCGTCTCCAACATCGCCCTTGCCAGCCCTCTCGCTCTACTCTGTCTCGCCCTGCCGATGATATTCCTCGGTCCATACCGCTCCGGATGACGATGCGCTCGCACAGCCCCAGTAACAATAATGACCAAAAACAACGCCGTAATAATCCCCGTTATGGAATACAGGATAATCATAGCCACCGCCGTCCCCGGACTCGGACCCAACGGGCTGTTGTCCTGCTGCTGCTGCTGCTGCGAAGAAGTCTGATTACTCCCATTCGACGCCGCCGCCGCAGCCGCCGCAGCATTATCCGGCGGCGCAATCGTCACATAAACGTTCCCGTTCCCGTCTCCCTGCGTAGCATGCCCCGAGGAGGAGGAGGAGGAGGAGGAGGAGCCGCCGCCGCCAAGACTATCCAGCATCTTCCGTGTATCATTCAGACTCTTCATGCTGTACACCCAGCTGTAAGCGCTACCGGCATCCCCCTCCTCCAGATCGCACCAATCGCTCTGCGTCGAGTACCAGACCACGGCCGCCGCAACCGCCGTCTCGGCCGTGGCGAAGACGTCCAGGGCGTGGATGTTCCCTGCGTAGGCGGCGTCGTCGCAGGAGAGGAGGGCGACGGTGGAGTGCTGGATGGTGAGTTGGTTCGTGGCATTGGCTAGGAGGGCTTGGCCGGAGATGCCGGGGGGCTACATGATAAGGAGAGGAGGTACTCGTCAGCACGTGTGTCGTGGAGTGGTGCGATTGTAGTGCAAGTGCGGAGATGTGGATGGGTGCATGCAAGCAAGTGTAGGTAACGTACCGGCATGTCCAATGCCGCCGACCGCGTCAGGGCTATGATCTGCGCCAAGGGCACCATGGTATCGCCGATCGAGACGGCCAGGGTGAGGGAATAGCTCTGCTGTCGCGTGCTCTGCGTGGAAGCATTCTGAGCGGTGACGGTTTGCGCCGTAGCGGTGCTCAGGAGCAGTAGTAGTAGTGCCGTGGCCAGCAGGCAGATCCGCCGTATCGAGTCCATCGTTGCCGTCCCCGAGAGAGAGAGAGAGAGAGAGGCGAGTAGGTTGGTAGTGAGCGCAATGCTCCGTCAAGCCGTCATATCGCCGGGCTATTCGAGCCCCTCGGTGTTTGGGTGCTCTTTACATACAACGCCACCTGTGAGACAGCTAGTACATTGAGTGTACACAAATCACCTGCCAAGCCCGTCTGGGACGAGAAGGACGAGAAGGAGCGAAGCAGTGATGATTCCAAGGAAGGAAGGCGCAGCACAGCGAAGGAAAGAGCAGTTTCTTGGAGTGCTGGTCATCCAATCCAACCTACCCACCATCGCCTCATCCTCGTCGTCGTCGCCCGGTCCCGCATTCTTGGCCCGCGGCCGCAACGGAGATGCAGTTGCAGCTGCCCTCCGCGCCAATCGGCAGACTGCGGATCTGCGACAAGGGTAAGGTACATGTAAGGTCTGGTGGCACGTGATGAGGAAGTGGAATGCATGGCTTTCGCGGACGACAACATCACAAGACCTTATTAATCTACATCCTATACACTGTACATCACACACACACCTTCTGCAACAGCACCGTACATGGTACAAGGAAGCCACAACCACTGTACAGCCCCATGGCGCCAATATTCCAAGCGACCCTCGTCCAAGACGCCAACGCTTGTTGACCCTCTCAGCACAGACAAAACAAACACCCAGATATTCCCCATCCCTGCCGCATCCCTCACCAAAAGCTCACCCACCCACCCTCCCAAGCTCTAAGCATCCTGCTGCTGCCGCCTCATCTCCCCCTCATCAGCAGTAACAAACGTCTCCAACCCCGGCCTCTGCCTGTGCCTCCCCTCCTCCCCTCCCCCACCACCACCACCAAACTCAAACCCGCCCCGCCCCGCCGTCTTCTCAAACCCCATCTCCCCAATCGAAGGCGCCACCGCAGCAGCACCGCCGAGCTTGCTCTTCGGCGCATTCGCGTTAAGCCCAGCATGATGATTTCCCCCCATCGTCATCATTGTCGTCGGGCTCGGCGTCTTCCTATCCCGATCCCTATCCCTCTCCCCCTCTCTATCCCTGTCTCTACTGCCACTAAGCAACAGCTCCTTACTGCGTTTGCGATCCAGCGCAGCGGCCAGCGGGGACATTCTCCCTCCTCCTCCTCCCCCTCCTCCGTCCTTCGGTGGCGGTTTAGGAGGCGTGTTCTGCCACATAGCGATCGGTCGGCGGGCGACGAGAGTAGGCATTACCACGTGCGAGTTTGGTGGGAGGTCGTTCGGGGCGGGAGAGGGAGTGGGAGTGGGTTGGTCGACGGGCGTCATGGCGCGGTTAGCAAATCTCTCCGCTTCTGTTGACTCTTTCGCTAGTGTGGGAGCGGCCGCCGGTGGGGCGGGCCTGTCCTTCTCCACGAGCGGCAAAGACGGTAAAGCCGGATCTGAAGGCTTCCGGGCGAGAGACTGGCCGAATGCAGCGCTGGGGTCGTAGACGGTATGTCTGAGCTTGAACGGCGCGGCTTTCGTCGCCTCGGTGGCTTCGCCAGGCTTCTTGGGCACTTCCCGCGTTGCCGGCGCTTCCGGGGATGGCTTCTCGGCCGCCTCCAGCTCCTCGGCTGGCGTGGGAGCTACCCTCGCATCGTAGACCGGGTTCCGGATCTTGAACATCGCAGGCTTCTCGCCATCAATGGGCGTCACGGGCGAAGAGTCTCCGCCATTTACAGATCCCTCAGTTGCGGCGGCAGCAGCTGCGACTCGCGCGTCAGCAGGTGGGTGGCCTGTCTTGAACGACGCAGCTCGCTCGGGCTCTTTAACGGTAGTAGGTGCATGCGCGTCATTCCCAGCCGAGGAGCTCGCAGTTGGCAGATTCGGTAACCCAGAAGCCTTCGGGAACGCGGCGTTCGCCTTCCTGCCCTGCAGAGGCGCAATCGGCATCCCATCCGCACCGATCGCACCTAGCAGTGATGACCGATTGTCGAAGATAGCCGCCGGGCCCCTGAACGGCGAAGTTTTCGGAGTTGTTTCAGGCGAGACGACGGGATCGAGCTCCCGTTGCGGCGTGCTCGTCCTCGAGCCCACCGAGACAGGCTCTCGCTGTGGCGTACCACTCCTCGATCCCACAGACACAGGCTCCCGCTGCGGCGTAACACTCCTCGACCCCACAGACACAACCTCCCTCTGTGGCGTGCCACTCCTCGAGACAGCCGACCCTGCCGATACAACCTCCCTCTGCGGCGTACCACTCCTCGAAACCGCCGAAACCGGCTCCTCACTCCCCTCCGACCCCCGATACGCCTCATCAGCCGGCGTAGGCATCTCCACATGCGCATTAGCCGGCGTAGGCATCTCCGCCACATGCGTATCAGCATGCGCGGGCATCTCCACCGGCGCCACACTCGCACCCACTCCCGCACCTGCACCTCCACCCACGCCCAGTCCCTCGCCGCGCCCCGAAACCGTGGACGCGGCTTTACTGTCCAGCGTAGCAATGGAAGGATTAGAAGCCGGTTGCCGCAGCCGAAAAGGGTAAGCGTTGATACCGTTGTGCGGCCGACTGCCGTGAGGGTCGAGGTACGTGTTCTGACTGCCGGGGACACGATAAATATCCGGCGCGACCTCGCCGGCGGTCGGGACGGCCATGCTGATCGGTCGCGAAGCGTAGGAAGTCGTGGTCGAGGCCGAGGAGCGCCGGCTATAAGCTGGACGGGTCGAGCTGTCAGCGCGCGGCAGACCTTCCGTCGTGGCGGTGGCGGTGGTGGTGGTGCTCGCCTGTCCTGTATCTGTCACTCGATGATTGCGGCTTCGTGGTCGCTGGTCCTCTACGACCTGTTTCTGCGACCAGGGAGCCGTGAAGACCGAGACGCTGCTCGTGCGGCGCTTCTTCCTCGTGCTGTCGTGCACGGTACCGTTTCTCGACCTCGGTATCGCTGTGCTCGCCGAAGTAGCCGTACCCGTTGGCGGCCTGTTGTCGTCCACCCTCAAATATCCCACCTTCTCCGCTTGTCCCGCGACCATACCACCTTGCCTGCCTTCCGCATCCTTCTCAGCCTTCTCCTCCCGCTTCAGCGTGCTCTCATCATGACTACTGCCCCAACCAGACCACATCGCCAGCCCCCAATTCTTCTGCTTCTTCTTCTCCTCCGGCGCCATGCCCTTCCGTCTCCTCCCCACCAGCGCGGTCGGCGGCGGAGTCTCACCGGGTATCTCATCGTACCCGAGCGCGAGCTCTTTCGCCTTCTTCTTCTGCAGCTTCTTCGCATCCTTGCCGAAAGCCATCTCGGCTTCCCGTTTCTTCGCCATCCACTTCCGCACGGGTCCCTGCTTGATGGCACCGATGCTGGCGGGATCTAGCGCTAAGCATGCGATCTCTGATTCGGACGCCATGTTGTAGATCACGCCGTGTCGTGTAACACGCTGCCGTATCATGTGGTCGCGAAACGCCGGTATGGGGTCGCCAGCTCGGCCCACCGCGCCTAGAGACAGTCTGCCGTCGGTTTCGGACGATGCATTCTTTTTCCGCCTGAGGTCGCTGGTCGAAGCATTCGAACTCTCACCCTCATCCTCCGGCCCGGAGCTGATGATTGAGACGTTATCATCGTTGTCGCGAATGTCAACGCCCTGATGCTGCGCATGCGCCAGCGCCCAAGCTCCGAATTGAGCGACCGAGCGATACATGTACTTCGCCGGGCGTGTAAACGACAGCGTATGCGGCACATGGCAGAGGTCCTCCCAGACCTGAAGCTGAACGTCCGTGGGTGGATATCGGCCAAGAGCTTCCCGCCGCGGATCGTACTCATCCATAATCGCGTCGCCGGGAGGGTACGCTTTCGGATTCGCCGCCTTGTGCGCGACGTAAATCTGCTCGTCACGAAGTAGCTCAGCACCTCCAACCTGTATCAGCATCGGCGGCAGACCACCAAGCGAGGGTTGCATCGCAGGCGACACGAGCGGATGCGACAAGAGATCGTTCGGCGCGTAGAGCTGGATCTGCTCCTTGATCTCGACGTTCTTCCCATCCAGCACGATGCTCAAATTCTCGCCCATGCTCGGGAGCGCGTTGTAGGTCCGCGCTTTCCCATTCCCCTGCATGCTCGGCCGCTCGTCGTCGTCCTCCTCCTCGCCTTTCTCGCCTTTCCGCTTCTTGCGCTTCCTCATATCTATATCATCCATCACAGGTAGCTCCACCGCGTCGGAGTGCGGCTGCTCGAACATCGTACCCGCCCTCTTGATGCCATCGCTTTGCGGAGGCGGCCAGGCCATCGATGGCTTGTGGTGGAAGCCATGAGGCGGGATGTAGTCGCCTACACCATCTCCGGCGACCGACGGGAAAGAGTGCGTCAAATCCACCCAAGGCGAAAGCAGAATCGTGCCAGCCGGTAAAGGCAATCCTTGATCCCGCAGCGTGACGAGTAAACTCAGCACCATCCCGCCTCCCGCCGAGTCGCCCGCGAACAGTATCTGATCCGGCCGGAAATGCTCCAGCAGATACAGGTAAGTCGCAATACAATCATGCAACCCGCACGGAAACGGAAACTGCGGCGCAAGACGATACCGCGGCGCCAGCACTCTCGCCTTGAGCTTGCGCGCATGCCGCTGCATCTGGTACCGATGCTCGTCCACGGAACCAAAGTAGTACGCGCCGCCGTGCACATACAGGATACACTTGTCGCACTTCAACCCGGTCTTCTTCCGATCACTGAAGTCCTTCTTCATCTCGATCCACTCCGCCCTGAGCGGCGCCTCGGGTCGCCGCCATTGCCACCACGTCGTACCGCCCACTTTGTCCAAGCCTCGCCGTCCGAGCTGGGCCTGCAGCAGCCGGGCCGCGCGTTCGAGAAACTGCGGCGCGATTTCGGAGTCGTAGATTCTCACCCATGTCGGCGCGGGAACCCATTGTGCGGTGAAGGCCTGCAGGTCCTCGACGGAGTGCTTGGAGGAGTACTCGAGGAACTGCCGGATGAGGCGGAGGCCCTCGTGGTAGGAGATGTGCGCGGTCGGCTTCTGGCGGAGGGGGCCGCGGTTGAGGAAGTGGGAGAAGTAGGTCTCGATGACCGAGGGGGTGACGGCGGTAGCGACGGAGAGGGTGTTGAAGGGCATGTTGCGTGCTCCCTCTGGACGGTGTTGCACCAATACAGGAATCCTGTCTGCCTGCCGGCCTGCAGCGGGAGGGTGGTGGTGGTGCCAATGATCGGGCAGCTTTCAGCTTCAGCTGCAGACTCGGGCAGGTGCTGCTGCTGCTCGGCCAGTGCGCTGCTCTCTATATGTACAACATATCATGCTCCCGTAAACTTTGGTGATGCCGCCGGCTTTGCGAGAGGTTCAGTGTCGAGGTTGGTATGAAAATTGGTGGAACCTCGTTCTTCCTCCCTCCCCGTCAGCTGTATAGGGGTTTTCTGGCACCATGCGTCGAAGATCGAGAGATCTCCGCCCTAAAACGCGGCCAACAAGGGGCCGAAAGCGGCATCCCTGCCAAACGTGGGGGACGGTCTTTAAGATGACATGCCCTATCGGCTCCTCAAACGTTGAGTGTTGCGACGACAAAGTGTAAAAATGACGAACGACGAGACTTCTTCGTGATATCCAAAGCTATCAGCCTTATTACGCCCTATATCTTGAAATTCAGGAGCACGCAATTCTTTGCGGCCCAACAGCAAGTTTCCTTTATACGAGGAAAATCTCCGAAGCGCGAGATCGCCGTGCAGCCAGCCACAATAACCCGGAACGCTTCAGGTTGGATCGACCAGCATCCGCTGCTTCCTCAACGCGACCTTTTGCGACCTCCTGCATCACAACTATTAACTCCCAATCCTCATCCCGGCTCTCCCCCATCTCCCGGTCCTCGTCTCGGTGTTCGCAACGCGTAACAGTCCACATCATGACTTCACGCAAATGCAAATGGGGCATGGAAGCGGCATTGACTGTCGTGGAGCCTTCTACGAGTAACACGGTCCAGTCTCGTCGAGAAGACTCTTATACAGACCCTGGCATACTTCGCCAATACAGTAGTCCGCTGGAGGTCCGACCCTGCACGCTATACTCGTCACTTCGGCGATGTGTTGTAGTCTCGCGTGAATAAGTACGCACTATTTATTTTCCTTTGACTCTGGAACACCTCTAGCTCGGGATTGATCGGTCGACTGAACATTCGATGGCATCGGCCTCCGCCCATAGAATCATGCTTGCCTCAGTGGCAAGCGCCTCCCTCGAACACCAGATCGAGGTTTTGCTTGAGACGGTCTGGAGCTGGCGAGATTGACGTCCTTCTCGTTGTTGGTGGCGACGTGCGTACCCAGATATTCCTGGGAGGAACTAAAGCCAAGGGTAGCTGTACAGTGCCGTTCGGTTTGACCCATGAAGTTGCTCACAGGTTGGTTGGCGTTTCGGGTAAGACCATCAACGAAGATGGTTGAAGGACGTGGGATTCGGGTACCCGCCGGGTCATGCTGGCGGGTTTGGGAAGACCGTTGGGTGCCTCAGCGGCGAACACCCCATGACCATGTGTGAATGGGCCTCGAGCTGCAGGTGCCCACGACGGCGGCCGGCCTTGTTGTTGCATGACCGGATAGGTGATCGATACCGCCCAGTTGCTATCAATGAAATGTACGGTAGCGGTCATTCACGCGGTTGGGGTGGGCGTACGAGCGCTCGGAGGCATAGTCTGTGCGATCCAGTGCAAGGGCTGTTGCATGCTCCAGCCGGGACTTTGGCGGTTGTCGAGTATGCAATATCCCGTTGTTGCAAGCATTGATCATGGTGTCCACTGCCGAGGCCGTGGGCCTGAAGATGCGGGCCTTCCGCCAGGTTGCGGTCATCGGTCAGTGAAATTTGCAGGATTCCTTGAGGGTGGAAATATTAACAAAACCTTGATGCTCATATCGTTGCACTCACATGCGAAAGCGAGAGCAAGCGTTACGACTTCAGTAGCAGGCTGTGAGACCGAGAAAAAAGAAATATGCCAAAGAAACGAGGCGTGTTTCCGGCGTGAGCTCCGTTCCCTTACTCGAACAATCGTGGAATTCACGACGTTACTACGACGATCTTTTGTCTTGCGTATGAAGGTGGAAAAGCGCGAGCATACGGCATGAGGGTGGGCCTACATGTATAGATCCCACGGCTATAGTACTACGCTTCGTCGAAAATTGATGTCTGCTCGGTCGCGCCGGTCGAGTTCAATCTCTGGAAGGGATCGTGATTATCTGTTCGATGTGGAAGGCTTGAAGGCTACCAACACCTTTCAAGCGTCTTCTCCTTCATAGCAGCCTAGTCGTCCACGGCTAGCAAGCAAACCCACGACCGACGGGTAAGAGGATGCTGCCTGCGATGAAGGCTCATATGGTATGATGAACGGCGTACAGTAGGAGGCCAGCGCCTTCGACGGAGCAGATGCCGCTACATTCTTTCATGGACCCGTTCCGCATCCTCACAAACTGAGGCTGGTTCCGCGGGCCCCGCGGCGTATATCTCGCCACTCTATATAGCGGCGTCGTGGTACGTATGGCCTTCGAGGGCGCCGGTGATATTTCTTCCAACACAAACACAGGACCCAGATTTCCCGGTTCCGATCCCAGGGTCCACAAAGGCGGCACGCGACATGTTCTAGATGGTGCAGACCTGTGATTGTGGCTTCAATCCGCTTCGTAGCCTTTCACATGATGGCTCCGGTGGTGAGCAGAGAGGCGACAGCACCCTGCCAGTAGTATCAAGGTGTGGGGTGGAAGACTCGAGAGGCCATGTCAGCGGGAAGAAATGAGCAGTGAGATGTGAGGTTCAGGTTGTTAAAGGACTGTCGATCTGCCGCTTTTAGCACGCTAGACTTTCGGTAATGGTGGACCCTGACGATTCTTGAGGCTTTGTAAGGGGAAATGGTGAGTAGACTGTTCGACGGTGTCCTGTACATATGACAGGTAATTGAAGTCGAATGACCCTTTCCAATTGTTGAACGCCTTGGACCTCGTACGGCCTACGTGGCTCCGAAGATTCGTGATCAACGCAGCTGACGGACCCCACGCTTTCGACTGTCCATGTCCATGTCTCTTTGAGGCAGCACGGGGAATGACGTATGCCGATCAAGGGGTCACCGTGCCTTTTAACAGCACAGCCTGAGAAGCTGAGTAGAGAGATGCAACATGTCTCTCGGAGAATAAGGGAGACGTCGTCGCCACACGCGACAACATAGCCCACGTCACCCCGTCACTCCATCCCAACTCCTACACTCGGTCCCAGGATGGCGGCCAAAACAGCAACCTCACCACCCGCTCCGCGCCACTACTCCTCCAACTCCACCACCCTCCCTGCCAAAACACCCGCCTCCAACGCCCCTCAGAATATGACGGCGTCTTACTTTGCGACAACGCCGCGTCTAGCCACACCCCATCAATCCTCCGCCGCCAAATCGCCGAGTCCCAATTACTTCGGCTTTCAAGCACAAGAGAGCGGCACCTTCCTGACCGACTCACCACAACACGCGAAGCAGAACTGGAGTCCGCCTTCCTCAGCCGTCCGATCCACCGCCGCCGCTTCCCCGAGCATAGTCCCTGTCGACCAAGACCCTCAGTTCGATGCCTTCCGCCGGCAGTCGGAAGGCAAAGCCTTCAACCTAGGTGGCCTGGGCGGCAACTTCAAGATGAGTGCGCCGCCGCCTATGCCAAAACTCAGTAAAACCAACAGCAAGACAGGGGAGAAGCATGGTTTGAAGCCGGGGTCTCAGACACGGGAGATGCCGCCAGCATCACATCGGCGTCTGGGGTCGGTAGAAACACTCGACCCGGCTTCGGCAGAGCTCATGCGGTCTCCTAAGAGGGTGTTGTCGCCGGGCTCGGCCGCTCAGTTGGAACCGGTGCGGAAGGGCTCGCCTGCACACTTCCATCCACACGAGGGGGATAGACCGCAGAGCGCGCTGGGGGCGCCGCGGTTCAAGCTGCCTCTGGACGACATTAGCGGCGCGCAGGCTTTTGCCAAGGTGCAGCGGTCCGAGACATTGCCTGAGAGCAACTCCAGCGAGTCGGAGCAGTATCTCGTCACTCCGCAGCGCGTAGTCACACTATTGCAATCGCATCCGGACGATATGCTCATTCTTGACCTACGGGTATCGACGCATTATGCGAAGTCACACGTAACAAGCGCGCTGAACCTGTGTATACCCACGACCTTGCTCAAACGACCTTCGTTCAACGTGCAGAAGCTGGCCGAGACATTCAAAGACGACGCGCAGAGGAGCAGATTCGAGAACTGGCGAAACAGCAGCTACATCATCGTGTACGATGCATCGTCGGCGCAGCTGAAGGATGCGCAGATCTGCATGAACATGATCAAGAAGTTCCGGAGCGACGGCTACGAAGGCGCACTGCACATCGTGAAGGGGGGCTTCGCGGAGTTCAGCACGAGCTTTGCGCAATATGTTGAAGCGGGCGTCGACGCTGGGCCGATGCAACACCCTGGCGATGGACCTCTGCGACTCGGCGTAGCGCCTGTCATTGGTGGCTGCCCGATGCCGTTGACCGACAAGCCGGCGAACCCGTTCTTTGGTAATATTCGACAGAATATGGATCTCATTGGCGGCGTGGGTCAGATTCCGGTGAAGCATCCGCAAAAGGAGACTAACGGCGGAGAGTATCCGGACTGGTTGCGCAAAGCGGCTGATGACAGAGATCAAGGCAAGAAGGTCTCGTTCAAATTCGAGGCAATTGAGCGGCGGGAGAAGAAGCGCATGGAGGATGCGTTGTCGGGGAAGGTGTCGTATGGCAGTTCCACTTCGGCGGCGTCGAGACCACCGCAGATTCGCAGGGACAGCAGCGTGCAGATTGCCGGGCTGGAGAAGGGGAATAAGAACCGGTATAATAATATCTGGCCGTTCGAGCATTCGAGGGTGAAGTTGCAGGGTGTGGCGAACACGGGGTGTGACTATTTCAACGCGAACTTCATCAAGGCGACGTGGAGCAATAAGCGGTACATCTCCACGCAGGCTCCAGTACCCGCCACCTTCGAGGTATATTGTACCCACTCTCCTATATTCCACGGCGATACTGACCTGTTCTGCAGGATTTCTGGAACGTAGTCTGGCAACAAGACATCCGCGTCATCGTCATGCTCACAGCCGAGAAGGAGGGCGCGCAAGTGAAAGCGCACAACTACTGGGACCAAAAGCAATACGGCCCGCTGCACCTCGACTTCCTCAGCGAGAAGCGCGCATCCCTGGAAATGTCCCGGATCCACGCGCACCAGAACAAGCGGCCCGCGGC
>NAJQ01000773.1:0-13705 GCA_005059865.1 Friedmanniomyces simplex
AGAGGCCCTCATCGATACCCAGCCATTCGTTCAAGTCCTGCAGGGAAGCGCAAACTACGGCTGTGAGGAAGCCGATGAGAGCGGCGGGCCAGCAGCTGACATATCCCGCGGCCTTATGTCGATGGATAGCAGAGTCAGTAGTTGTCCCAAACAGCTTTCAAGTGTTGCACCTAAGAGTTTGACTTACGGGCGTGATGCCGACTAGCCCAGCGATAGCGCCCTCACAAGCTCCGACAACGCTGAACCGCCCGCGGCTGCGTATATAGTCGACCATGACCCAGCCGAGAACGCCAGTGCTCGCTGCGGTGTTGGTGTTGAAGGCGGCGTACATGGCGCGGACGGAAGCGTTGAGTGCCGAGCCGCCATTGAACCCGAACCAGCCGAACCAGATGAGGATGGTTCCCAGAAATACGAGAGTGGTGTTGTGCGGCTTGCCATGGCTCTTCTCGCCTTTGTGCTTTCGCTTGCCTAGCACGAAGGCGTACGCAAGTGCAGCCCAGCCGGAGGCGATGTGCACAGGCCCTCCTCCTGCGAAGTCCAGAGATGGGAGATTGTAGAGCCAGCCGTTACTGTTCCAGGTCCAGCAGGCAATAGCTTTTCCTCTATTAGCTGAGATCGAAACTGCGAATGTTGCTTGAACGTACGGCAGTAGACGATAGTCGCCCAGAAGAAGCCGAAGACCAGAGACGGAACGATGCGTCCTCGCTCAAACGAGCCCCCAATGACAATCTGTACCGTACAGGCGCAGAACAGCATCTGGTACAGACAGAACACGATCTCGGGAATGACTGCCGAGCCAGGCGACGGCGCAGCCTGCACCTTCCTCATACCAAAGTTCGCCAGGTCCCCGATGAAAGCATTCGCCGTACGGCTGTACGCCAAACTGTAGCCCCAGAACATCCATTGGAATGTCGTTACGGACGCCACCAGCAAGCTCTGGAAAAGCAGGGAGAGACTACTTTTGCGGCGCGCAAGGCCACCGTACATGAGGCCGATACCGGGAATGATGAGCCAGACGATAAATCCGCAGAAGACGAGGTAGGCGTAGTGATACTCGAGGCCCGCGTACTGCGCGTTGACATCGACTTCGCCATTGCTGGTGTCGCCTCCCCAGGGGTGCGCAGGGTCGAACGCAGGCTGCGTAGTTGGTCAGAGGCCGTTCTGTTGGGATCGAATGACTGGTGGACTTACAGCTTGAGCCATGTGAGCTTGCAGATAGAGAAGCAAGAGAGGAAGGAAAGGGAGTGACCGGTAGAAACAACGTTACCTTCCGCGCGAAGGCGCACCCTCACCTTCCCATATATACCATCCCGTCAGGCACGTTGGTTCAGAGCGCGACTCAAGACGTGACGATTCGCGTGGCCATCCGCCTTAGCATGTCTTCACAAAGCTTGGCCAGATAGCAACAGTCAAGCGAGATTGTCCGTCGGCATAGCCGGTGCTGAGTGGGCGGCGATGTGCTTGTCTCGGCGAACTTGGCGTTCAGAGTGGAGCACCCTCACCTGGCTGCGCGAACAAATAAGGACCCGGTGGGAGGGTATCACAGGCGCGGCGGATGATTGCGAGGTGGTTGTCGGGATAAGATGGCAGGAAGAGGAAAGGTTGGAATTGCGGTTGCGGCCTCGGGATGGATGGCTGCAGCGGGCAACGCTGATATGGGGCTTGGCATTCATCGCGTTTCACGTAACTTTTTTGTTGCGCACAAACATGGCGAATGGCCGACGCTTCACGATGGCCACCTGGGCATAGAAACCTTGACAGCCTATGAGACCTAAGTCGTGCGAGAGTCCTGATTTTCCTCATTCCACCTCAACGCTCACCACTCGACTGCGCGGGCACTTACCTGCACTCTCGCAGACCTCAACTCTCACGCTTCACGAAGGGCCCATATCATCCTGGTAGCGGAGTACTGCGCCAGCAGATTGATGATACAGAGACTTGACATGACGCAAGCCTCACCCAGTGGGACGCCACGCAGATCCACAGCAGCCTGCCAACGGAGCCCGAAGCTTGGCGGACCCGAGATCTTCTGGAATCACGACATTCTCGCGGGTTTCGGTAGACAGTGGTCACACCTAGGCCGCTGGACGCCATACTGCCCGGTGTGGAGGCAATACTCAGACATGCCTATCCAGAACGTGGTGGATGCCACTGGAATACTGAGTGCGTTGTGGTGGCGCGAGAAATCGCAGATATCCTCTACTTCGACGTGTGAAAAGACCAGTTCCCCCTGTGTGCAGTGACTGTCGCTGTGGAGAGTGACCTGAGGGCGGATGAAGGAATTGCATGGGGCCAGCCATGTGTGGCCGGATGTAGTCGTATACTCCGGTGCGCTCACGCGAGAGTGCTGGTGGCTAGTAGATCAGGGAGTTTACGGAGCCAGGGCAATGCGTCCGGGCACATCCGGAAGTTATAAGGGGGCTTTGAGAGGATGACTCGGAGATTTGATGGTATCGCAGTCTTGGGTCAAAATTGAACTCCATGGCCAGCGCATCAAAGTACCATTGCTCCGTAGTATGTACACTTCACTGTGCTCTTCACTCACTCCCCAGCCACCCTTTCCCTTTTCGAGCCCGCTCAGTGCGCGTTGTTCTTGTGGTGACCTAATCATCGTCAGCTCATGCGGTCCGCTGCTCGCACAAAGGACACCTACGCAGATGGAAATAGTAGTTCTGAGCGTATCCGATAACCATGAAGAAGCCGATAGCGTGCACAATCGCTGCCTATTCGTTAGCCTGCGGCTCTTCGCTTGACTACGAGTATCGTATCTCAGGGTCCCCACGCACGCATGGCTGATGCATTCTTCCCGGTCATGTATCTTAGGCTGTACCACTCCAGGACGCCCCTCGCCTTCGGCTTCGGTGCCGGTCCACGCGGAAGCTTCTCGTAGAAGCCGACGACTCTTTGCATGCGAGCTGCGTCGGCGGCGCCGCCGATGGCCTGAGTTGAGCACTGTCAGTCTGATCGCCTTCTTCCATGCATCTTATCCGTGATCCGGAGGACGGTACGGTGCGCCAAATCCGAGGCTGCCGTCAGAGGTGGAGAGGATACGGTAGAGGGGGGGGCGGAGGTTCGGAGGACTTACGTTCGGCGAGGCAATCTGCGTACATTCTGTCAGCAAGGACACCACTCAATTCCAAGAGGCACGTACCTTCGGTGGGACGAGTGAGGAGACCATGATTGCTGAGTTTGCGGTGTGATGCTGTCGTCGGTGGAAGAGCAAGTTCAAGCTTGCGGTCTCGTCGTGCCAAGTCCGCCGGCCCGAGCGTCCTGAGCATTGGGCCATCCTGACCTACTGTACGCATCAACCAATCCTCACCTCACCCTGCTCCAGCACCTCACAATGGCTTCGATATATCGGGCAGCGGCGAATACGCTGCGCACAGCATCCCGACCTACACTTTCCCACCGCGCGCCAGTCGCCGCCCGATTTCAGGCTGCGAGAGGCATCTCGGAAGAGGGACCACGAAAGGTCTCGCCTGACGAACCGCCGTCTGGAGAGAGGGGCAGGCTCTCGCCACGGAATTTAACACGAACAGAGGAGGGTCCGTCCGGGGGACAGCCAAAGCATCAGCCAGACTACAGCGTTGCGGCAGACTACCGGACATCGTAAGAGGAGACCATGGGTGGGAGGGGGCAGCTACGATGCTGATATGGCTCTTAGGAACTTCTCGCCAGTACCAATGCGCGTAATGGACGGTAGTGAGCCAGGTCTTGATACCCCCGCAGCCGTGCTCTCAGGCGCACCGATGGACCTTCAAGCCCGCACAGTCCGGTACGCTCCTGCCAGACCACAGCCCTCACCCGCATGACCACTAACGGAATGTTCGCAGCATCTACCGACCCGCGAAAACCGCAACCCAATCCGGCAACTGGCACGGCCACCACTGGCGCATGGACTGGGACGTTCTATCCAAGGGCCACCGCTGGGAGAACCCGCTCATGGGCTGGCAATCGTCCGCCGATTTCATGCAGGGCACCCATCTGAACTTCAACAGCAAGGAGGACGCGATCAATTTCGCGAATAAGCAGGGATACGAGTACTTTGTGCAGGAGCCGAATGAGAGGAAAATGGTCCCGAAGGCGTATGCGACGCAGTTTGTGTATCAGCCGAAGAAGCTGAAAGAGGTTCGGACGAAGTAAGGAAGCTATCGTTCGTTAGCCAGATCAGCTTTATCGATGGTCATAGCAGCCGGGGACCTAAACGGCCGTGAATCCGAGACTTGGGCAAGCCCCGGAAAGGGCACCCAGTTACCCATGGGCTTCAGCATGATGAGCATGGAGTACATAGTGTTAACATGGCGTTGATGCAACGGATATCAAGGCGCCAGGAGACTCTCTAAACTGCCCTCGTAGCTGGAAGCCCACTGGTATCTACCTCTGCCAATGAGTGTTGCTTTAGGTACTGTTCATGGTCTCCTGTAGCCTATACATTGCCCCTTGAGGAGACTTGCGTCCTCACGTCGGCCTATTAATACAGACCAGCCAATTGTATTGATGTGGTGAGTCGGACAAAGCTCGGCGTGGCAATATTATTAGCTATATACTTTTTGAAGCCCTCCTCGAAGCATTCTGCACCCGCCGAAAGACTTCAAAAGGTTGTGTAGTGTAGTGGTGATCACTCCGTGAGTATATCTGATACCCGGGCTGGTAGACCTGGCCGCGAGAACTTGGCAACCTTCCTTGGCAGTCCCTCAAAGATTGCCCAAATCAAAATTCGTGCTTGCGAGCAGTATGCTGTTAGCTCACAAGCTCACCCATACGGCTGTAAACATCCTATTGTTCGATTGTTAGGGGATTGCTGAAGTTAGCAAAACAAGGATCTCCTTGCCACGGGCTACCCAGCCTGGCCCACGACCCCCTACTACTGCAAAAAGCTGACAAATCTCTAGGGATTTTGATGGATATCAAATCTGCTATGTTCCGGCAACCTCAGTGTTAGTATTTACACCCTTACACGAGAGCCGAGATAACTCAGTTATCTAACAATGTCAAAAGTCGAACCTGGGCACGACCTTGAAAATTTCACTTTTTGCATCAGATCGTCTCATGTTGGTGAGGTGGAGGTAGATTCATGAAAAGTGAGACCCGCCTTCTTTTTACTACCAAGAAACATCCATTCCACCGCTTGAATAACATGAACGTGGAATTGACACAAAGCTCTACCCATACACCAGCCCAACCAGTGTACGTGCTTCGTGGCCATACAGCCCAGTTACATGCCGTCCATTTCCTGCGGCAAAATTTACGACTACTCTCCGGCGATGCCGACGGCTGGGTCGTACTCTGGAACGTTCCCATCAGGCGATCTGTAGCAGTCTGGCGGGCTCACAAAGGTGCTATCTTGGGCCTCGGAAGCTGGGACGATGACAAGGTCATAACGTACGCCATGCGATCGGACCTCCATTGGCAGCATGCTCACGAGAAGGTAGTCATGGCCGGGATAACAAGCTTTGCGTATGGCAATTGCGGCAAGAAGACGAAGGGAGCCTTTCAACAACGCTCCCTATCGACAATGCCGAGTCCGAGAAGAAGCAGCCGTGGCTTTTGCACAGCTTACCGGTCAACGCGCTGAACTTCTGCTTCTTCGCCACTTGCCGAGTGCCTGGAGATACGACAGCCGCAGGACTCGCACCGACGGGCAGCATTCTGGTTGCGGTTCCCGGCGTCCAAGACGGGCATATCAACGTCACCTCCCTCCCCAGTGAGGAGCGAGTGGCGACCATCATCGACCCGAAGAGCATCAAGACCGGCATGGTGATGGCCATCGGTCTCCACTATCAAGACGACCACAAATTCCACGTTCTGGCCGGCTACGAAAGCGGCTACGTCTGCATGTTCGCCCAAACCACCGCGACGAAGCAATGGCAAGCCATCTACACGCACAAAGCACACACCCAGCCCATCCTATCCCTGGACATCTCGCCTCTGGGAGGCTACTTCTACACTTCCTCCGCAGACGACATCCTCGCTCGCCACCCTCTTAGTCCTAGCAGCAAGGGCACCGCCGAGCCGAAGACCGTCCGCACAAAGCACGCGGGCCAGCAATCGTTAGTTGTGCGCCCGGATGGCAGGATCTTTGCTACCGCGGGCTGGGACGGGCGGGTAAGGGTGTACTCCCCGAGGACGATGAAGGAGTTGGCGGTGCTGAAGTGGCATAAGGAGGGTTGCTATGCGGTTGCTTTCGCTGCCGCCAGAGATGAAGATCCGGAGGCTGAGGAGGCGGTGGATGGTGTGGCTGTTGGGAAGCGCGAACTCACTGTGTCTGAGCAGAGGGTGCGGAAGACTAAGGAGGGGCATTGGCTTGCGGCTGGGAGTAAGGATGGGAAGGTGTCGTTGTGGGATGTTTATTGAGGTGGTGCAGGCTGAGCGTCTTCGTTCTGCGACTGTATTATCTGCTTGGCGCGGTGCGAGTATGGGCGCTCCCCACAGTACTATGCCGGCCTCGAGGACGTCGCGCTTAGATCACACATCGGGCTGGAATTGGAAGCCGTGATGAGAAGAAAAAAAGGCTCTCAGGCTCAACAGCATAGCTCCAGCAACATGGACAGCACGCTCGAGGATCAATACTTCCTAGCGTACTAACCGCCCCAGGATCCAACCTTGCTGAGCCTGATGGCAGACATCGGAAAAGGAACACTGGAGCGGACACGTGGCTATGAAGAGCAATGACAGAGCACCACGGGGATGTAGCGACGATGCAGGTGAACATGAACGGCACCTGCGGTCATCCTTCAAAGCTTTACGAAGACTGTATATCCAATCAATATGACCGGACCTTTTTTGCACAATATCGAAGCGTAGCGGTATCTACTCTCCGCGTCACCCCAGATTAAACTCCGACGCACCCCCCATAGCCTTAACCCGCGCAAACATCTTCCCCCTCGCCTCCCGCTCATCCATCACCGCCCCAGGATCCACATCCTCCATCGCGTTCCCAGCCTTGCGTTTGCCTCCCACGTTCTTCCCAGCATGCACCCTCCTCCCCTCCTTCCCCTTCGCCCCCGCCGCACTACTAGGCCGCTGTCCGGGCACCCGAATACTCCCCGGCTTATCCCTCAACCCAAACGCCTTGGCCAAATGCCCGAGATGCAACTGCTTGAGATCGAAAATCTTGCGCTCCGCCGCGACGTGCGTGGCGTAAGCCCGCACATGACTCTGATACGCCCGCCGCGCTTGCTCCAAATGCCGCGGATGCTCCGTTGTCCAGCGCTCGACCTCCAGCTGCCATTCCGTGGCGGCTTGCTCCCAGCTCGTCTCGGCCACCACTCGCGCGGCGGGCGAGAAGCCCTTTTTGAGTAGTTCGTCAGCGTCGTGGCGAGTGAGGTTGCGGGGTTTGCCTTCCTTCAGGATGTCGATGTAGCTTTCTTCGCACCCAGGCATGAGGAAGATCATGGCGCGGCCGTCTTTGCCGGCGCGCGCTGTGCGGCCGATACGGTGGAGGTGGTCGTCTTTGCTGGCTGGCGGGTCGTATTCGATGACTAGGTCGACGTTGGGGAGGTCGAGGCCGCGGGACATGACGTCGGTGCAGACTAGAACGGCGGGCTCGGAGGAAGTGGCGAAGGCTTTGAGGGTGTTGGTTCGGGTTATTTGCTGCAAGGAGCCGTGAAGCCGGAAGAGTTGGACTTCGTCGTCGGTGCTCGAGCACGCTTTCGCTAGACCTTGGGTTCGCGTCTCGGCGATCGTATTGCCCTGCGGTATCTTCCCGGATCTACTGAGGTTGGTCGAAGGTAGCCGCGCTGCGTCGTCTCCGGCCGGGCTGTCACCGACCAGGACTTCAAAGTGGAAGTCCACGCTATCTGCTGCGCTCATGAAGACGATGCACTTCATCACGGTGCCCTTCCGCTTGAATGCTTGCTTCAATACGGCTACAAGCGTCACTAAACGTTGCTTAGCGGGTACTATAGCATAGCTCTGCTTCAGCTGTGATGGTGCGGTGAAGCTCTGACCTTTCGGTCCCAAGCCGTCCTCGGCATGATCTGACGGGTCTACTGCAATCGAGACGGGATCTTTGAGAGCTATCGACCGCAATTGCTCCACGTTCGCTTTGATAGTCGCGGAGCAAAGTACCGTCGTCCTACGCTCGGGAAGGCCGGGAACAGTGGCCGGCATTCGGCCCCGGAGATTGAGCACAGAGACAATCTTCTGGATGTCCTGCTCGAAGCCGAGCTCGATCAAGCGATCGCCTTCGTCCATTACTAGCCAACGGACTTTACTGACATCAAGTACCTCTGTACTGTTCAGGTGGTCCGCTAACCGACCAGGAGTGGCCACAAGGATGTTGAGGCCCTTTCTTAGCCTCGCTTTCTCGGACTTCTTCTTCTCGCCACCAATTACAATCCCACTCACGATCCAATGACAGCAGGATAGTAAACCCTCCAACACCGAGCTGATCTGCTTGCTCAACTCCCGCGTGGGCGCCAGAATAAGCGCAAAAAGACCCGACTCTCGGGAGAAGTCTTGGCCGGCATCTTTCATCTGTTTCGATATATCGGCGATGCGTTGAACGATGGGTAGCAGGTAAGCCAGCGTTTTGCCGGAGCCGGTTTCCGCCTGGATGAAGGCGTCGGTGTCTGCGGCGCAGAGTTGCTGGACTGCTTTGCGCTGGATGGCGGTCGGGGCTTTCATGCCTAGCTTGTCGAGGAGGTGATTCGCGAGGGATGGGGATAAGCCGAGGTTGGTGAAGGTGGCTAGTTCATCGCTGAGAGGTGCATTCGAGGGCTCGACTGGCGCATCGTCCCTTTCATCGGCACCTGGCTGTGCCACCTTGGCGGCCGCCTCCGTAGATGCTGGGTTGAACGTGAACAGCGAGGAGATGACTTCGCCGTTCGAGGTCTTGGGTAAGACATCGCCCCGGTGCGCCTCTTTAGGCGTTCTCGGTTTCGCAGTGGTGGTGTGCTTCGACACCGGTGCATCTCCCGTGCGTGCCTTCTTGCTAGGTCGGGACTCTGCGACTATGAGCTCCTCCTCCTCGCTCTGCACCTCCCCAAAGTCCGGTATCCTCTTCGCTCCCGCTGCTCTGTCCTGCGCCTTTTGTCTGCCCCATTCTGCCGATTTTCTTGCGGTCAACCTGTCCTTCCAATTGCCGCCTTTGAACGTCTTTTGAACGGTGAACGCGTCAGACGGCAGCTCAAAGTTGAGC
Source organism: Friedmanniomyces simplex (assembly GCA_005059865.1). Classification (NCBI taxonomy): domain Eukaryota; kingdom Fungi; phylum Ascomycota; class Dothideomycetes; order Mycosphaerellales; family Teratosphaeriaceae; genus Friedmanniomyces; species Friedmanniomyces simplex. Next base: position 9,143 of record NAJQ01000773.1, read on the forward strand.
AGCATTCCATCGTCGGCCATCTTGAGGGGGAGTGTAGTCTGTATCGTGACGGCAGTATATCTTCGTTGGAGAATTCGGAATTCCGTCACATGCAACGATCTGCGACTAGAGCTCGATACAGCTAGCCGCCGCTGCACCCAGATCAGCTTAAAAGAGAGCTCTACTTCTCGTGTGATCGTGATGAAGTGTGCTGCGCAACATGCTTCACTCTCCTTTGACCAGCATGCCTCTCCTTCCCTTTGCCTGAGCCAATATGACCCAGCGACGACCACCCCAACGCCCTGCACCCTTCCAGCCTCCCTGAAGCTCTGGAGTAGCCTTACCCACCCGGCACGACAAGCATGGCATCGCCCAGCATGAGATATACCCTCACGCTGCGTCGAGCCTCCCTCATTACGCTATCGTCACCACGCAGTACCCACTTCCTCCGCCCTGGCAGCAAAGCCTTCCACGTCTTCCGAGACGTCACTCAGCTCCGCGAACACCGCCGGCGCCTACTACTCGATGGCAGAACAGTAGGCCTCGTACCAACCATGGGAGCCCTCCACGAAGGCCACCTCTCCCTAGTCCGCCAAGCAGCGGCCGAGAACGACAAAGTCTTCGTCTCGATCTACGTCAACCCGACCCAATTCGGCGTCAAGGAGGACCTAGACAGCTACCCAAAGACATGGGACAAGGACATAGAGGTGCTCCAACAGCTCAACAGTGACTTGAAAGAGACTCCAGCAGACGAGGAGGGAGCCATAGACACCATCTTCGCGCCCACCACCAAAACCATGTACCCCACGCTTCCACCCGACTCCTCCCTCCCAGGCACCTGCTCCTTCGTCAACATCACCCCCCTAGCCAACCTCCTCGAAGGCAAGAGCCGACCAGTCTTCTTCCGCGGCGTAGCAACCGTGTGCATGAAACTCTTCAACCTCGTTCAACCCACTCGCGTCTACTTCGGCCAGAAAGACGTCCAGCAAACCGTCATTATCAAGCGCATGGTCCGGGACTTCCACCTCGACACCCAAGTGCGCATTGTGCCTACCGAGCGCGAGAAAGACGATGGCTTGGCGATGAGTAGCCGGAATGTGTACCTTGGCGAGCGGAGGCGGAAAGTGGGTATTGTGCTGTACCAGGCGCTGAGGGCTGCGGAGGCGGCGTACAGGATGGGTATGAGGAGACGGGAGGAGGTGCTGGTGTTCGCATGGGAGGTGGCGAATCGGATGAGCATGGAGCAGGATGAGCTGGGTGAGGAGCAGAGGGCGAGGTTCGAGGTGGACTACATTTCGCTTGCGGATCCGGAGACGCTGGAGGAGGTAGAGAGTGTGGATGAGGCGAGGGGGGCGGTGTTGAGTGGTGCTATTAAGATGCTGCCATTGGAGAGTGTACGGCAGGGCGAGAGGCTGGGGATGGGTGGGGATCAGGTGGCTGTGAGGCTCATCGATAATATAGTTCTGGAGCCCCGACACACGTGAGCAGGTCCGAATTGCTGTCAGGACTGAGCTACGCGGCAGATTGTACTCGGCAGAGTGAATCAATGCGCTATACAAGCGACGCGGAAGAACACCGAGCACTGACATTCCGGTAAAGCGCAGGACATGGCAACCATGGCATCTGTTCAAGAGTCATGAAAAGGTGGCGGAGTCGAGCGATACCCCTTGTAAGGGACAGACAGCGCGATTAACATTCGCGATTCCTGCGACGAGAAGGCCAAGAGTAGGTGGACTGGCATGCTCTGCAGTATGCTGATGACCTGGGGAGGTTGGACGGACTGATAAGAGGGCTCCCGCACATGAGGTGACAGTGGACCTCTGAGCCTATCTGGGATTCTGAGTACGAGGGAACGTGTGTCAAAGTAGAGGCGCTCATGAACGCTATTCGCCACGTACGGACACCTGCGTTACGGAAGCAACGGACCTGGGGGTGCCGGTGGAGATATTCGGGGTAGACGACGGGGCGGACCTGGCGCAGACTTTACTTCTGCACGCCCAGCTGGAGGCTCGGTAGGCTACAGGATACAGAGGGGTAGCGTGTGCGAACACAAACCACGAGGCGGAATATTCATGACGACTTATACAAGCGTGCAATCCGCGGAACCGCTCGCTATGCAACTCCGGCCTAACCGAGATTGGGACCCTCGCCCAACGTGCTGCCAATATCACCACTCGTCCTACTTCCAGACTTATCCGCTCTCGTCAGGCATGGCGCCCCTGCCCCTGCTCCCGTCGCCGGACCCTACTTCCCTGCGTCCAACGCTGCTTTGATCGCGTCGCAGCTTGCCTTGGCGTCGCCGAACAACCTAGAAAGCCATTAGCAAGTGCTCCTACACACGGTGCGTTATCGCCACTCGTCACACTCACATCCTTGTGTTCGGAGCATAGAACATCGGATTCGGTATATCCGCGTAGCCGCTGCCCATGCCACGCTTCATGACAATGACCTGCTTGCTCTTGTAGGCCTCGATGATTGGCATCCCGGCGATGGGACTAATAAGACAGCGTCAGCAAGCACTCACGCACAAGTCAGCTTTGCGGGCTCTATCTCACCTATCCTTCTCGAGCGCAATCGGATTGACGGTATCATTCGCACCGATAACCAGCGTCAAGTCGACGTCGTCGAACCCTTCTTCGTTGATCTCGTCCATCTCCAGCACGATGTCGTAGGGCACGCTGGCCTCGGCGAGCAGGACGTTGCACTGCCCGGGCATGCGGCCTGCGACGGGGTGGATGGCGAACTTGACCTCGACGCCTTGGGAGCGGAGGTAGGCGACCATCTCGGCGATGGGGTATTGGGCTTTGGCTACGGCCATGCCTGCATTTGCATTAGCTACAAATTCTGAAGACGAGTGACTGAGGTGAGCGAACCGTAACCGACGACTATGACGACTTTCTGCGCGTCTTTGAGCGCTTGCGCGGTGTCTTCAATAGTAGTCTTGGTGATCTCGCCTTCGATCTTCTGGTCCGTCCTCGCTGGCGCAGATATCCCACCAAAGAGCACGTTGGCCAAGCTGCGGTTCATCGCCACACACATGATGTATGACAGGATGCTGCCGCTGACGCCGATCAAGGAGCCCACGGTAGTCAGGATCGGAGAGTTCAGCATCAAGCCTTCCGCCACCAGCGCGAAGCCGGAGTAGGCGTTCAGGACTGTAATGACGACAGGCATATCAGCGCCTCCAATTGCTGACGTTGTGGTGTAGCCTTTTGCGAAGCTGAAGCACGTATTAGCAGCCAAGCATGCCGCGGCAATAGCTGGTGCGCCGGGAGCTGCAGTGACGAAGAGGCCCATCGTAGCTGCGTTCGCGGCCAGTAGTCCGCCGTTGATGAGGTGCCGGCCGGGCAGTACGGAGGGTCTGGAGGACATGCGACCGGACAACTTCATGAATGCCACGATCGAGCCTGTGAAAGTCACGCCTCCGATCAACACTCCCAGGTAGCCGGTCACCATATGTAGGGCATCCAAGTGGTTTACTGCAGCCATTACGGAGCCGATACTGGTGAGAACGGCCGCTAGACCAACCACCGAGTGCAGTGCTGCGACCATCTGTGGCAGTTCAGTGGGTGTGATCCGGCGGCCTAGAACTCCTCCGATTGTGCTGCCGATACCTGCCACCATGAGGCACTGTATGAGGGTCTCTGGTGCGAAGCCGACGGCTGCCAGTGATGCAAGTACACCGGACCCGACACCGAGTATACCCATCAGATTGCCAGTCCGGGCTGTTGCCTGAGAAGCGAGACCGGTCAATGAGCCAATACACAGCAGACTGCTCACCATGTAGCCAGCCTGCACGAGGCCTGCCATTCCGGTAGACGCGGCCGCAATGTACCCACCGCCAAATAAGAGGCCTGGGATTGCATACAGCCACGGGTACTCTGGTGGATCGGTGGGTCTCCGGAACATGTCCAGCATCCGTTTGGTGATGACGAAGCCTCCGGATACGTTCACGAAGGCCAACAAGACCGAGAGAGCGCCAAGCGTTTGCGGGATGGTCTGGGGGAGGTAGCCTCCGCCCATGATGAAGAAGCCGCCAATGCCGACCATGCCGCTGATGGCGTTGGTCACGCTCATCAAGGGTGAGTGTAGAGCTGGAGCGACCTGCATAAAGCGAATCAGCATTGATTTTTATCGTGCCATGGTCTGAATGAACGTACGCCCCAGACCACACGGTAGCCAATTAGGCCCGCTAAGGAGAACGTGAAGATGTTGCTCATGAAGAGCGGCCCAGTCAATTTGCCCAGAGCCAGCGCTGTACCCATCCCCGCCGTCACTGTAGCCACTTCCCGGCTGGCTTTCTGCCAGGGCGTCAAAGCAACCACTTCGGCTTGCTTAGCCGCTTCGGCCTTGGGTGCCGCCGGGGCTGGGGGCGCGAGAGGTGGCAGGGTCGGCAGAAGCTCGCCGTTGTACGTCACGATCGATCGGCGAACAACCTCATCGTTCAGGTCAACGCCGAAGTGACCCTCTTTCGGCGACATTGATAGTAAGTATTTGCTATGAGCAAGTATCAGCAAGAATCTGGTTCCGAACGAGGAGGATGTACTTACGTGATGTTATTGCTGTACAGCGTCGAAGACTGTG
>NAJQ01000774.1:0-13683 GCA_005059865.1 Friedmanniomyces simplex
TACTTGATCGCTTTTCAGTCACTTTCGCCAAGTACATTCCACGTTGTAGCCAGGCATCACTCCATCAAGAAGGCAGGCGTTTCGGAACCATGAAAGGGTACTTTGCTCCAGCACGTCCGGGATTGGCCTCTTCTCATGCAAGTGGGACCTTTGCGGCTGATGTTAAGAGCATTTCAGAAGCCTATTCATCTCCTCAGAGTATCAGAAACCGTTTCCTTTCGACGACCGTACCTCGATCGCATACAGGGCGAGCCTTCTCAAACGGAAGAATGTAAAGGGCAGTGGCCCGAGCTTGAGATTGCGCTGATTCAATCGCCGTCAAACGGACAACATCAGCTACCTCACACACGCGATCTCCTCGATAAGAACGGAAGCTGGTACTTGCATCGGTTACCGTAGTGTCTAGCGCTTCAAGTCGTCGAACTGGGATAATGGAGCGATGGAGACAAGCCTTGGGAACGACTTGAGGTTTCGCGCCTCGTATAACCCGCGCTCACTGAAGGAGGTGGACCCACGCAGACTCTTTGTGTCCTTCGCTAGCGGCTCGAACTGAAGAGCTAGGTAACTGTACATGTGGACGTAGGAGGCATTCATCGCTACACCTGGGCGGTGGTCGCACCCGAGACCGAGAACGCCGCACCAGGACAGCACGCCCTAGCGCTCCTACTAGGTCTATCGTGGCTGCACACCTAAAGGACCAAGTGTCCCTGTCTTCTTCCCCGCAGGCCCGAGCAGGCAATGATCCTGCAAGGCTGCAACGCTCACCCTGGGCGGCAACCTCGTTGGCCCTGGATGTATTTTAATGTAACAAGATTACAACCAACGCTTTGCGCCACCAACGATACTCGAAGGGCATGCTTCCTAGCGCTCATTGACAAGACGGCGTAACCCGGACGTTGTCATCCAACCGATCGCTCATCGTGCACAGCCAGATTGCGGCACAGTGCTCGCTTGACTTCGCCCTGAGCAGAGCGCCTGCGCATAACGAACACTGGACGTTGTCATCCAATCCTCAGCTATATCGAAGCTATAAGGGGGACACTCGCTGCTATCGCCATCCCGGACTATCTGTCAACGGTTGGTCGGGGCCCCACCCGCAGTCATCCATCATTACATGGACGTCTCAATCTTCACTGCGCCCTGTCGATTCTGTTCCGTGAATCGCTTACTTTCGCCGCACAGTCGTACTTCGAACACCCCCCACTCATCTCTCACCGTATTGTCACGCAAGAGTGGATGACATAATTCACTGCCCATTCTCCCCGCAAATTGTGGTTAGGACGTCGGGGACGCCTTAATTTCTTCAGCCCTTGACGGTCCGCCGTACACCACCTTACCACGCCCGAATGAATATTTAGCGCGCCACCAAGTGATCCTCCCGCACAATTTGTGTGAGACGCCAGATCTGCGCTTACAAAGTCTCTTGAAAAGAGGCTGTACTGGTCGGCATCCGCCCGTACGGTGCACTTCCCCTGAACCCATCATACGGCTTCACGCCTGCATACCGTCCGGCTCTCGAAATGTCCCACTTGCTTTTAGAAGGCTCGGACGGAAAAGCGGCGGAGGCGACCAGTTATCTTTTTCGAGAGCGATCAGCCGCAGGTAAACGACCATCGCCTTCGCCATCACTTCCTTTGCACGACGCCAGGCTGCACGCAGCTGCCCACACTGAGCCTGACATTTACGCGCCACCACTGACACGCCAGCAAACGCTCCTTGCTTGCGGTACCACCAGACTTGCTCAGTCGTACAGAGAATCGCGCCGCGTTGAACATCTCAACTGTGACCTTCCATGCGCGACCACATCCCTCGACTACCGCACATCCACTTTGTTCGTCGGGCGAAGCGTTCGGGAGGCTCTCTACACATTGCGCGCCTCTTGGCCACGTGCCTTCTGACTTGGACAACTACCAACTTAAGGCGATAATGAACTGGCTGAGTGATCGTGCTCTCGGAGTTCAGATGTACTGGGCGCCTCAACATACCGGCGACCTTCGATGTGTCAGCGACAATGGCAACGACAGCTGGCTCTACGCTCTCCCGTGAGTCTGGATCGACGCTTACGTTGAGCCGTGTTCTTGACCCCGCCGGTAAACGTAGCGGGACTCACGCTTCGTTCAATTAGGCGACTGGCGGTAGACCACCTCCAACGCTGCAGAGTGAAGTCTCTGTCGGCGCGACGGAGGTGGATGTGGAGGAGGATGTGGAGGAGGATGTGGAGGAGGATGTGGACTTTCCCCAAGGCCCAACTCTTGCCACTCAGGGCCGACCTACTTGGCAGCTGCCTACTGATCTTGCTCGACCGGTCTTGGAGGGTGCATTGGTTGTCCCACACGCTCTTCCCAGCCCGACCTCGGTCCACGAGCCTGTCCACAAGTGTTGGAGGTCTCGTGCTGCGCACCGCGCCCTAAACGTGACGAGCATTGACCGTTTCAAGTGCCTCTGCTAACGCTCCGGCCGACGGATATCTGCGCTAAGGCAGTATTGGCGGAACGAAGGGAAGACATGGAAGCAAGTCGAGCTTTGTCTCCTAGCAGTGACAGGCCTTAGACGCTACAGGGATGATAATGTCTTTCACCATTCGTAGCTCGACAAGCTAAGACCGGATCCCTGACCAACGGACACGAAGTCGGGGTTGGCACATGGTATCAAGTAACCGGCGCTTCCCTCGTCTCTTACGGACACTCACCGAAGTCACACCTCCACCAAGTCTCCAGCACCTTCTGGCGTGCGCTTCACCTTTAGTACGACTTCTCACAGGCTCAAGACGCCGTTCTCGAGTATGGAGTCACGACGTCTTCGCCCACCGGCGTACGGGCTGGGCGGTGGCGGCGGGCCTGGATGCGGGAGCCCATTGAGAGGATATGGGTGGTGTCCTCCATGGTCCATATGTGATATTGGCGGCGGCCCAGGCGCCGACGACGCCGGATACGCTCCAGGTTGTGCTGGCGTGGTAGGTGTATGTTGCTGATGCGCCGAGTCGTGCGAGTAGGAGCGGTCCACCGGCGTGGCATGACCTGAGCGCCGGTGGGTGTAGTAGTCGGCGTCGCAGGGCTCACGAGACGGCGGGCCTGGATAGTGACCGACAGGCGGCGGCGGCGGCAGTCGAGGTTGCTCTTGCGCGGGGTGGTGTGGATACTGGTGCTGGATGGGCGGCAGCGCTGGGCCTGGTCCGCCGGCGTATGCAGGCTCCTGCGGTGGGTGCGAGGTGGGTGGAGGATGGGGAGGATGTGGATGCGCAAAGCGAGGGTCGGCGTGGTGCGGTGGTCGTCCGGAAGCCATAGTGAGCCCACGACAGCCATGCGGTCAGAGCTACGCTTGCCGGGCTTTCGGGATCATCAGACTGTGTGTTCCTGAGGAGGCTCGCGACATGGCATGCGCCAAGGGCAGCAAGCAGACGGAGAGCAAGGGTTCAGGTGCGACGAGTTGCATGACATATGGGAGCTCTCCCTGCGACGCGCTCGTCTAGGTTGATAGGGAGGACGAGGGCCGGCATTTTAGGGCACTGAATGAAGGATTAGACTTCGAGGCCGCTGATCGTCCTCTGGGGGCCCGGCAGTGCGGTCCTGGGTGCGTTTAGCGAGCGCCCGTCAGCCTGGCGACCGCCACAGTCGAGTGGTAGGAAGTAGCTAATGGGCAGCGAGATCTGATGAGGCGGTGGGCGCGCGAGGCAAGCCAGGCCGATCCTGCACTCGCCGCACTACGAATAACGAGGGACGCGATAAGCGCACGGCAGTACTGGCAGAGCCGCTGGCAAAGGGCGCGGCAGGCGCTGGCAGGTGTTATGGCAGCACACCGCACACGCAAGAGCAGCAGCGATCCATGCAGCTGCACTACCGATAGACCGGGCTCTTAGCGCAGGAAGCACGGCTGATCAAACGAGACGACATGCCACGCGGAGGCCCTGAAGCCTGACGCCTCCCAGATATAGTTATGCAGCTGCTCCGTGAGGCGCAGGCCGAAGTAGCTAAAGCATCGCATCGCATCGCGTCACCTCGCATTAACATTGTTCAACTGCACTCGCTCTGCCGTGCGCTGCTATTTATTTCCGCCGCTATGGCCGACTCAGATGCCGGCTGAATTGACTGGGCGGCGGCAAGGATTGATGCACGGGGCTGGCACTGTACGACTCGTCGAGCGGGTCCATCGCGCACCAGGCTGCTTTTGCCTTTTGCCTTTGAGCCTTGGTGCCGTTGCATGCTCCAAAGATAATATTAGGACGTTAGCTAGCCTGGATCTATGCAGATGAATTTAGCGTGCGACGGCAACTTCAACCGATCCCGAAGAATCGCGGCGCACGTGCTATTTCCTGATGCCTAAGGCTACCGTCCAGAACTTTAATACTTGTTAGCGCCTTTGCAATCCTATCTACAATGATAACGCACGCCGATGTCTCGCACGTGCTTCCTTCGGCAGAAAGCGGATTTCGCTAGTTGTAGATAACGTACTCTACTAGTTAGCGGGATACACCCGAAAGTAGGATACTCTTTCGTAATACCTTCGCGTTCTTCTTCTTCTTTCTCGTAATATGTCTTTTTCTACGCAACGCACGCATTTACATTCTAAAGCTAACCTATCTGCCGTAGTCTCTACGTATTGTATAGGTTAATTTAAGTTAATCCGCGCGTGTATATACGCGTTCTCTCTCCTAAACTCAACATTATATTCCTGCCTTACTAGTCGCGTTTCTCGCCCTAAATCGCACGTATATCGACAGATCCTCTTAACCGCCGAAGAGGAGACTCTTATAAGGTAGATCTCTCGATTTTCAAAGAGTAGCTACCCTATATCGCTATCGTTAACCTGTGAACTCGCCGACGAAATCTAGATAAACCGCTACGCCCTCTCGCTATACCCTCCTACCCTCCGCCCTCTTAGCGTAAATTAGCTTAACAAGCTCCGATCTCGATATCCTTATATAAAGGGTATCTAGAGTCGATAGCTAGAAGTAAGCCGATTTAACAGGACGTCCGATACTATAATACAGGCCTATTTTACTACCTTATCCGACCTCTTCCTCGAAAACTAATACTCTCTAGACGCTATCTACAACGCGGACGAGTCGGGATTTGCTATTAGAACAAGTTAGACGTTAAGAGTGCTTATTAATATAAGAGAGAAGACAAGTTAGAAGAAGGTCGCTAGCTAGCAAGAGTAGATTACAGCAATTAAGTGCGTTCGCGCTTCTAGTATTACTCTCCCTCCGTTGCTTACATTTAAGGCAAAGCACACAAATACGGCTTGGATACTAGCTAATACGCCGCGTAATTAGCGATTCTCGACGAGTAACAGCGGCTAGTCGTCGGATTTGTATAGGTTTAAATAGATCTCGATAGTTTTTGAGCTAGAAACGCACTAAGAAGACGGACAACGACGTTTACTCCTTCTCGACGGGTACAGAAGTTACCTTACGGCTAAATTTATTGCATTCTATTAAAGGAATACTATAGATCTAGTAGTTCTACCGCCGCACTCCTCGTATATCCTATAGCCGCTCGACGTTAGAGTCTTTAGCCCGCTAAAACGGGCTCTCTCTATAGAAGTTAACGCACTCTTCTAGCTCGATAACCGCTGTATCCTGCGCGTAGAGTAGATAACAGCCTATATACACGCTCGGTAGAGAGCCTTTACGGCCGCGAATATATTCTCTAGCTTTAGAGCAACCGGTATCTCGCTACTTAGCCTAATCTCCGTCCTCTCGACTCTCGAAATGCCGCCTCCTCCGCTAGCAATACTATAACAAACGGAAGTAGCTCTCGACCTCTCGCTTCTAGATAGCTCGCCTCCCGACGGTACTAAATTGCGATACGCAAATTAGGTCGCAAATAAGGTTGTCCGAGAGAGTATACTTGAAACGCCGGTAAAGCGATATATTAAGCGGGTAATCTCTACTCTTGAAAGGACGCAATCCGAGCTTGTCCTTCTACAAAAGGAGACTACCGTACAACGGGAGCTTCTACGGAAGCGTAAGGAACGTAAGAAGGGAAAGCGGGTTGCGTTAAAGGGTAGGTTTATGTTTAATACACTAGAAGTACTCGATGTTGTCGAGAAAGCCGAGGCGGAGGCAGCAAAGAAAAAGCTAAAGAAGAAACGCGGTAAGTAGCTAATTGCGATAGAAATTGAGGACGACGTCGATGAAAACCTTAAGCATATATCTAGCGAGTCTAAGTCTAATTGCATCGTCGTAGCGGCGAGTAGATAGGTTGTAGTATAATAGAGTCGAATTTTGTATCCCGCTTTCAGGTATATCCCGCTAAGTAGTAGAGTACGTTACTCGAAATCGCCTGCTTTAGAGCAACTCGAAAGGCTCGGTGCGGGGAACACGTTAGAAAGACGGACTACATTCCGTACCGAGGTCTACCGGTATTCCTCCGGTGAAGTATGCCCGAAGTCGAGTCTATAAATCCACGTATACTAGGTCGTAGAAGCGTAACGATTCGTTATTGCACATACTTCACTACTAGGATAAAGTTACAATACATACGTTCCTACGATTACGGCTATAGTACTTAGCCGCCCTACTATACCGAATTTCTCCGAGCGTCTTAATAGTACCGTACCCCGGGCGCTTAAGGAGATAAAACAAGAGTATCGCCTACTAACGTCCTAGAAATAACTTCAAATGCTATCTAACCGTTAAACGCTAAGGTTAGGGCGGCGCGTATATTAGCCTCTACTACCTCTTCGCGCTCTCTCCTTTATTCCCCCGTTACTGCCTACTATACCTCGATGTTATAGAGCGGAACATCCGGTTGCCTAGAGGACTCTAATTCTTGAACATACGGTCGATTGAAGGTATAACACTACCGGAGCTACTAACTCACTATTTTCAGGTACCTATCGAACTACCGTTGAGATATTGCCGCCTGCCGCCGTATCTATAGATGCTTTTACGCATGCTACGTTGAATTCCTTATCCCTCGCGTTATCTTTACTAAACGCCTTAACACTATTCAATACCTATAGGGAGCGCTTAAGTACCTATACTTCCGCTAGGACGTAATAGAGCTCGTGTACGATACGGAAATATATGAGAATTGCTTACTACTAACTTCGAAGAGTATAAGTATACAAGGATAAGGCTATCGCACTATTATAGAACGCTTCGAAACTGCTCTTTGTAGGTGCGACTATTTATACTAGAAACCCAAAAATGAAGTTAGACTCTTAGATGTATAGTAAACGCTCGTAACACAAGATAATGTCCTTCCTACTTTAATTACCTCGAAGGCGATATGTCCTTAAGGCCGGCTAGGCCTCAAGAGTAAGATCGTTCACTATACCTTAGGTAAGGTACCCTAGTATTAGGTCGAGGGTAAGCGTTAACTAAGCGATCTTATAGCTAGATAACCTTAAGGCGGAAAAGATTGTAAGGTAAGTCGAACCTTACGGCTAGATTACCTCGAGGCAAATCGAACCTCGGCTAAATTACCTTAAGGCGGAAAAGATTGTACCTCGATATAGACTATCCGTAGGGGCAATAATGCCTAGGGATTAGATTTTCTTAAGGATTCCTCTACCTTATAGACACAAATCCCCTAGAATAGATACTTCTAACTATATATCCACCCAAATATCCTACTCTACGACGCCGTTATTGTCGTCGTCGTTATTATCGTCGTCGTCTTTATCGTTTTCGTTCGAAACCTATAGGTTTAGCCGATTGTATAAACAAGGCTATATCTACGCGTTGCCGTTCTAGACTCTCCAAATGCCGTTTACCTATATTAGCATATTAACAGGCGGCGCGACATTTCTATTAGTAATCCGACTACTACTGCCGCTCTACTCTACTTGCAGATACTCTCTATCGCGGTACGTCTACATGCTAGTAGGGCGAGTGTTCTATAGAGCAGAAGTGCGACTACTTAACGCTACGCTAGTACTAGGTGTCGAACTAGAGCTAGAGACTAGTCCGGCGACGGGAACTATTCCCGTACTTGCACCTGTATCTTCCCTAGTCGACGTACTTTGTTAGTTGTCCTCTACGTACAATCGTAGACCGCCGGGGAACTAGCCGGCAAGGACTATCCTACTTAACGCCTTTCTCTAAGATGTAAAGGCGACGTCGTAATAAGTCGGCCGGGGCGGTAGCCCGAGCTTTTGTAGCTTACGCTACACTATTACTATCTAGTCTAGCAAGGCGACCTAGTTATCGTACCTAGCGAAGATCCCCTAGGCCGTTAAGGCTATATCGAAGGTATCTTAATTATTGCGAAAGAGGGTTACAACTTCTAGCATCTTCGTAATAATATAGCGATCGCTAGTAGAGGCATTAGCGACGTTACTCAAGTCCGGTCGAGGGGAGATATAAGCTAATATAATAGCGCCTTGCGAAATGATTACAATACTAGTGCAACTATTAAGGTCTCTTATACTAATGAAACGTTTTGCATTCCCGGCGCGCAAGAGAGCTACGCCGTTTATAGGTACTACGAGCGTGTGCTGCTCTACTCTATCGATAAGGCTAGCTATCCTGCAACGACGACGCTAATAATAGAGTTCTTGTTTTCAGACGGTCTCTACGGGTATAGTCGGTAAGATTCGCAAGCAGTATAGAAATCACTGATAACTGTCTATTCTGTGGAATGTAGGAGGGTTCGTCGTATAGAGTGCTTAAGTAGCTAAGACGGGTGGCCATCGCAGGGGGAGTGCATCAACACCCCTGCATTCACGGCTAATGCGTCTGTTTGCCCTCGTGCGTTTGCCGCGCAGTTTTCAGGCAACTGAAACGATGCAGCATGAGCTAGCTAGAAGGGCGCTAAAGCATTATGCGGTAAGAGCAGGAGATTGTCTTTAGTCCGCTGCGCTGTAACGCATGTTTCATTGGGCATCGCGAGGCCACTCGCGTCGCAGGGGCGCTCATTTTGATTTCGAGGAAAGCTGAACAGCAAATCCATGCAACGTCACACTCAGCGACTAAGAACCTGGGGCATTTACGTCGCACGGGCCTCTCGCAACCGGCGCGATTAGATCGAGCTTCGCTCCACTCCCCACTCTACTCCTCCACCCACTCTCCACTCTTTGGAAACCACAGTATTCCATTCCTGCCATTTGAAGGCGTAAAGGATGAACGAAGATATCAGAGGTTCGTCACATTGTCTTAGCCTTCAAGCCCAGAGCGCTGACGCTTACAGCCTCGTTTGATGGTGCGACCGATCCCTTGGCAGGACTGTTCCCCAAAGCCGATCAACTCGATCGAGCGGTGCAATCTGGGAGTCTGTCTCTCGTTAGTGCAGCTCTTTCACAGACAGTGGAAGGCATGCCAAGAGAAAATATGTGGAATTGTTCCCTCGCTATCTCGACCGCAATCAAACACGAAGCGCTTGACATAGTACAATATCTCATGGACCAGAAGGTTCCTGTCGACGGGAACGCAGTTCAGGCCGCAATCGAAGCAAGGTCACTGGAAAGCCTGCGCATACTTCTTACGCATTGGGACATCAACCGATTGCTGAAGCCCAGTACCACGACTGCGCTTGGGTGAGAAATGTCTCGGCGGTCTTAGGGTGGGCTGATGCTGATATCATGTAGCTTTGCTGTGCGGGACAAAACGATGGCCGAGTGGCTTCTCGACCACGGAGCTAGCCCCAATGTTCAGAGTGCCGTCGACTTCACTCCATTGTCTGCTGCCGTTTCGGTCGCTAACAAGCAAGTCGTCGAAATCATGCTCAAGCGAGGTGGGGATCCCAGACGAGGTCAACTGTTTCACTGCGTGGCTCGTAGCGGCCAAGCTGAGAGCGTTGTGATGGAGAATCTCTTTGAAGCAGGAGCACCGATTGACGAAATCGAATCTGAGAACGACCCAAAGTCTTACCAGCTCAGGTGGGACTTCAACCGGGGCACGCCGCTACATGTAGCCTGTGCGCTGGGTAACCTGGGCGTTGTCCGTTTTCTTCTTGACAAAGGAGCCGAGTTGCAGAAGCTAAATACAAGGGGGCAGACACCCATGGATCTAGCGCGTCAGCATAGCCGAGACGAGGTTGTGAGACTGCTTGAAGGGACTGAGGGTAACGTGATACAGTGATCAATTGAATTCATGGGCAATGCTCTCGCAAAGAGCAGCGTTTGTTGAAACTGGTCCAATAGCGGCTCGAAGGGATCTAGCACCATGAATCCCTCAAAGATCTCCAATCTCTTCGAGTATCATTGTCTTTAGTCTCGTCTCATAGAACCGACGTAGCTCCCCACTGTGCTGTTGCATGATGTGGTCAATGTTGTCGTACGCCTCTTCGAACATGACATTAACCATAAGTGCCATTGTCGCTAGTTCTGCTCGGAGTCCTGCAAGTATCTTAATCTTAGGATCTGTCAGAGTACTGTCATCCTCCTGCATATCTGGCTTTGCCATTGAGAGTAGGAACAATGATTGTATTGCCACTTGCTCCCGAGCACGAAGAGTATCGGCCTCGCTTCCGTTAAGGTCTTCGAACGTGGATTGGAGATTTTCGGCCTGGGACGAAGTGAATGTCGATGATTTTGGGCGAAATGGTAGAAGGGTATCGCACATCTTGGGTTTCTGCTTCACCAACCATGCCTTGGACCAAACCTTGGAGCGCCTAATAGATGAAGGCAACGGGTAGGACTAGCACAACGGGCCCGTACGACCCTCAATTTGAGCAACTGTTGATCGACCATGGCGTGTACCCAGACGGATACGAAGACTCAAATGGCAATGCTCCAGAACCTGAGAACATACAGACCATCCGGGAGCGCCTTGCTCGAAGCCGAAGCTCACTGTCACCATCTCACTTCGATGAAGCCGCCTTCAAACAATTTCAAAGAACGAATCGCGGAGTGAGCACCGAGCAAGATGTGATGGAGGACGTGTTTCCCACAATCAGAGGCAACACCGGCACAAGGTTCCACAAGGCGGGAAACACGCTGTTCAACAGCCTGGCCGAGTTTGCTCCCGGCATCACCGATGCGAAAGTTGATGGTTACGATGGGGCGAGACCAGTAGAGATAGAGCTGGCCGTCCGCAGAGATCTCCATGGTCACATCATCCCCTCCACCCGGACAGATCTGCCGGCAGCGCCAAACAACCTGACGGAGGTGAAAGGCCCGTCCGGTCGCTCGGATGGGCTGCGACGACAGGCGATGTACGCTGGAGCAATTGGCGCTCGAGGCATGTTTGGGCTCCAAAACTACGGGAACGAGAGACCCATCTACGATGGCAATGCCTACGCCCTCGTGCCAACGTACCATGCAGGGGAAGGCTCCCTAAGGGTGTATGCGACGCATCCGAGGCAATCCGCGACCGGGCAGACGGAGTATCACATGACTCAACTACGCTCGTACGCGATGACAGACACTTCAGAGAGCTTCCGCCACGGTGCTGCAGCATTGCGCAACTCCAGAGATCTCAGTAAGGAGCAACGCGATCGCTTCATCGCTAGCGCAAATGCTACTGCGCGGAGGCTACCGCCCGTTGCCATACCCTCCAGCGGCACTGCAAGCAGGAGTCCTGTCTCCTCAAGGACTGAGGGTGCTTCTTTTGAACCGAACACGTCAACTGATGAGCCCTCGACGGAACTTGAGGCACCTCCGAAGCGTCGGCGCAACCGGTCTTCAGCAACACCAAATGTCTCTGGAAGCGTTCAAGGTCGTAGGAGGCAGTCACTGCAGCAAGGATCGCAAAGCGGCTCTTCATGCACCAGTCTGCCACCGTCTGCCGATACCGACGATGGATACCTTTGGCAGGGGTACTTTTTCAAGCGCCTTCGAGGGGGCCTTTATGAGTTCAAGTGCACGATTCATGGAAGTGCTCAAGTTATGAGAGCTCAATGTGTACCGGGACAATTGTGTCCGCAAGTATTTGATCAGAGTGCGAAGGGATGGATAGAGTCGTCGCTGGACGGTCAATCGCTGAAACTCTTTGCGCGTGGAGCGTGGATCACGTTAGGCAAGCAAGCTTAGCGTCAACTCAAGCTCGGGAGCTGTGTATTCTTTTGTTCAGCAGCGATACTGACTTGAGAGAGCACAACCACGGCATACCTCGTGCCGAGTCTCTCAGGATTGTAAGGCGAAAGACCAGTGCACCCGGCTTAACCACCGCCGCCACCTCCTGTACCGTCGGGGCCATCTCCTTGCCTATCGCAGCATCCTCAATCATCGCCGCCACCTCCTGTACTACTAGGTCCATCTCTCTAGCTGCTGTGGCCTCCTCAACCACCGCCGCCACCTCTTGAACCCTCAGGGCCATCTCCCTACCTGCCGCAGCCTCCTTACTCACCGCCATCACCTCGCAGACTACTGGAGCTACCTCTCCCTGTGCCGCAGCCACTTCAACTGTCCCTGCGACGGCTGCAGCCACTTTTGTACTCGCCAGGTTCTCCTCCAGCGCCGGGCCACCTCTTCTACTACAGCGGCCGACCGCTTTCCCGCTGCTGCCTCCTTAGCCACTGCGGGCGCCTTCTCCACCACAGCAGTAGTATCCGCTTCGAGGTTCGAACAAATAGGTAACCACGCGGGGACCCCGTAGAGGAGTACAATTAATGCACTGTCTACCTTCCCTACAAAATTCGACAAGCGCTACGTCCCAAGTGAGAAAGCAGTTGCAAAGCTCTCGATGATCAAGAGCAGCTTGCCAGCCTCCAGGACGACGCATTGAGCGCAGCGTGGGACTTCGAGACAAAACACTTTCCTAAGCTACGCTTCTTGCCTGAGTACCGTCAACGAATTGAGAATGATCCAGAGATCATGTGGAAGTGCGTGGGTAATACTTGCACAACCAATTATGCCTTATCCACCACGGCGATTGGCGTCGCCGCATGAAGGCCTTGGAAGGGATTGCAATGCAGTGTGGAGTAAGTTAGGTTCGTTATCCGCTGTTGGTTCAGATCGACAAGGCAAGCGGCAAGGTGGGTGGAACATTTTCCCAAACGCAAGCCCACTAATAGCTGCACAACGTCAAAGGCACAAAGATCGAGCAGAATAGACGGAAGCCTCGCCTTGCAGCCAATCACCCCGAGTAGTCACAGCAAAAGTCTGATGCCATCCTGGAGAAGAGACGGGACACGTAAGACCGAAGTGTTGTGCCGTTTCACGGCCCACTTGCCGGCCAATCAGCAATGCTTCGAAGAATATGTCCCCTCGTGACCTTATCTGCGGGGCCGGAAACGCTAAATCTCATCCGCATGCCGACTAAAACCTTTGCTCGTGTTTTCAAGCCAGAGAGAGCGTGTCTACGATTCCCGCGAAGGGCCGTACTCCATGCTGTGGATTAAATCATCCTCTCGGCTCTGCCCGCAATGCGTCCGCAGAGGCGAGGTACATATTCGGCGTATTGCCCTCTGCACTGACATCGCAAGCTCGAAATGACCAGCCATTGTACCATCCCAGTCGCCACCATAACCACCATCCCCAGCCGCATGCCCAACCTCCTCGCCCGCTTCGAGAACCACACGCTCAAGATCTAGGAGAAACACGGGATCAAGCAGGTCGGCTTCTGGTAGGCCTTACCCTTACCCTTCACACACTCCTTCTCCCTTATCATGCGGATGACCTCACTCACGCTACCCTAGGACAAACTTAGTGGGACCTGACGCCAACGACCTGACCTATATGCTTGCCTAGGACTCCGTCGCCAACCAGGAGCAGAAGTGGAATATCTTCTTCGCCGACCCAGTATTTGAAATCCTCGTAGTCGTTGATATACAGCTGGCCGGCGAAGAGGTTCAA
>NAJQ01000775.1:0-11689 GCA_005059865.1 Friedmanniomyces simplex
CGACCTGAGAGCGCGGGCAACCCCTCGCGGCCTGGAACGGCAAGTGGTGACACGCAGATGACCAATGGCACATCAGACGAGATCCCGAAGAAAGAGGGCGGTGAAGTCGATGATACGCCCAAACCTAAGAAGCCATGGGAGCACACCGAAGCGCTCGTCATCACGCTGAGGACCGCTTTCCCATTACTGTATGCTTCTATGGAGGCAATGGTGGATCAGGTACAGAAGCATTTCAAGTGTCCACCGGACGAGGATGCATACAGACTCATTGTGGCGCTCCTCAACGATGCTCTGAGCTATGTCGGCCGTTCACCGCACACTTTCGCGACGGACAGCAAGCTTCCTCCGCAGACTGAAGCGAACATCATCCGCTTCGCAGAATCAATCTTGCCACCTCACATCCGCAAGGGCTTCGAGGCCGATTTCGTTGCGAGGAAGCCAACCATGTTTGAGTACATTCAGAAACTGCGCAAATGGCGCGACAAGCTCGCCGAGACATTGGATCGACGCAAGAGCACGTTCCACCTGGCGGAGACAACCCATCTGAGCGGCTTCCGCTTCGTGTGGTTCGATGAGGTCGAGGTGCCGGGTCAATATCTGCAGCATCGGGACAAGAATCAGGACTTCGTTCGGATTGAACGCTTCCTACCGGTCGTTGACCTCGTCAGGGGTGTTGCAGGCTGCCATCGCCGGTTGAAGATTCGGGGCCACAATGGCAGCATCCACCCATTCGCCATCCAGCACCCTGCTCCTCGGCACAGCCGCCGCGAAGAACGCATCCTACAGCTCTTCCGCATCTTCAACAGCACGCTCGCTAAGAAAAAGGAGAGCAGAAGGCGCAATCTGCAATTTCATCTACCGGTGATGGTGCCTCTATCGCCGCAGATACGCATGATTCAGGACGATGCGTCCTACATCACTCTGCAGGGTGTCTATGAGGACTACTGCAGACGCAACGATATCGACAAGGACGAGCCGACCGTATTCACCATGGAGAAACTGCGCGGCCTGTCCACACAGAAACAGGACCAATTCCTGAACGTCCGCATGGAGGCACTGAATTACGTGCAGCAGCAGTACGTGCCGAAAGACGTTGTGCAAAAGTACTTCGCGGCGACATACCCGTCCTTTGACTCCTTCTGGCTGTTCCGCAAACAATTCTCCTACCAGCTTGCTGCCCTCACGTACATCACCTTCACGATGCACATGACGGTGCGCTACCCCAACAAATTGAGCATTGCGCGCCGCAGCGGCAATGTGTGGGGCTCCGAGCTGCTTCCCTTCATGTCGAGCACCAGGCCTTACTTCAACAACCCCGAGCCAGTACCTTTCCGCTTGACGCCGAACTTGCAGACGCTCATGGGTCCGATCCACACGGAGGGCATTTTCACATGCGCACTGATGGCGATCGCACGCTGCCTGACGTCCGACTCCTCATACACTGGTGTGAATGCTGGTCAGGCGGGTGCAGCGGGGCAACCCAACGGCTTCCTCGAGGGCACCAGCTGTGAGCTGGAGCATCACCTCTCAATCTTCATCCGGGACGAGATGACTTTCTGGTATACCCAATCGCATCGCCAGTCGATCAAAGAGAATGAGCTGCGGGAGAATGTGCAACGTAATGCGGATGCCATCGTCAACAAAGCGCTCGTCATCGCAAAGGAGCCAGCAGCGGGTAATTTACCGGCGAGCCAGAGCGTGTTGGATCTGGTCGCCAAAGCCACCAACCCCGAGAAGCTGTGCCAGACTGATCTGCTGTGGATGCCGTGGCTATAGGAATATGGGGTTTGGATCACATGGAGGAAAGCGTGGCATTCTACAGGAGAGTTGGTACAGCGTTTGGGTGCGTTCTTGGCTTGTTTGACTCTTGTTTCTCCATGACTTTAGCATGGTGTTGGAGGTGTTCACCACATATCCATAGTGTAGGTAGTACTACTAGTGATCAACAAGATCACAAGAAAGGTTCAAATGATCGAAATGCTTGCCGTCCGTCCATTTTTCGCCAAGCCTGCATGCACCAAATCTGACGTCAGCCCGATAACCCTCGCCATTTTGTGCCTCACTTTGACCACATCGTATCGATCTCGCGCTCTCAGAATACCGCATCGCTCTCGGTTCAGTGCCAAGCAAGAATGGCAGACCTGCTGGACAACATGAAGCGAACAGCGAAAGCTGTAGTCGATGGCTACAACAAATGGGACATCGACGCCATCATGGCTGTACGCGCCGACAACTGCATCCACCACGTCCTCCCCAAATCGCTTGGCCGCGAACCACGCAACAACGAGGACTACAGAAAATACTTTGCCTCCATCATGCCGCTTTTCAAAGACTTCACAATTTGGTCGGAGAACGAGATCTACGACGTGCAGGCGAAGAAAGCGGCCTTGCACATGTCCTCCACAGCCACCACGCCTATCGGAGACTACAGCAACGAATATGCCATCTTCTTCACCTTCACTGAAGACGGAACGAAACTCACGCAAATGGACGAGATGGTCGACAGCGCGTACAGCGGGAAATTCTTCGGCGATCTGAACGCCTTCGTCAAGGAGCACGGCGGGGACGCTGAGTCGGCGTGGGCAAGCGCTGGGACTGCCTCCCAACCGTAACGATGTCTCAAGGAGAAGATGTATTGCTGCTGTCTATTGTACAACCGGCACAAAGTACTCTCACTACATTCGCAGACTCCGAACTTCGTAGTTTGCCGGCTTCACTTCCCATTCCGCTATTCATCTTCAGCACCCTTCGCAACTATTTTGCCGCATGCAGAAAAAAGCGCCCATAGAAGTGTGATCCGCGTGGTGTATTGCTAACGCTGATGCCGGGAAGTTCAGATGAGCGAAGCGGGTTTTGCTGACAGCGACAGGAGGTCAGGCCCGGCTATAGCGATACATTCGGTGATCGCTCGGTCGCTATGATAAATTCTCTGATTTGCATCTTTCCTTGGTGAAGGGGGCGTAGGATCTGTAGTCTGTCTCGTGTGAAGGCTGCGTGCCGCTGAGTTGCACGGGAAAGCCGTGAGATGAGCGATGCCTTCGGAAGGAATCGACAGTAGTCAAGAGCACCGCCACTAAGGTGTTGCGAAGTCCCGCTTCTCCTCAAGAAACCTCGAACTCGACCCCCGCGTCCATCAGCGTCCGTTTGACCCCCTCCCGCCTCTGCGCCAAAGTGTGGTGTTGCAATGCGAGCCTGTTCCACGGTCCACTTATCTCAACTCGCCTCAGACTTTCCTTGTGTCTTTTGCAGAAGGCGGTAAGGTCGTGCGACGCAGGGTACATGCCTTGTATTTCGATCTTTTGCAGCTTTGGGAGATGGACATCGGTGTCGAGCACGTCGGTGTGGGACCGGAAGGTGTAAGAGGTTGCGCGTCTCAGTACTACGTGTTCGAGGGAATGAGCGCCGACTAGGAAGCTGGCCATGCGTCCGAGAGTCTCTTTATGGGGCACTGGCGGTTCGCACAGGTAGATGTCCGCAAAGCGTAGGGTGGCAAAGATGCTGGCCCCGCGAGCGTTTGTCGACTCGGTGAGCAACTGCGGAGGCGCAGGTTTCCCCTGAGTTGAACCGCCAGACGTGAAACCGACCACTGGACATCCACCTTCGCTAATCGCTCGCAGCAACGCCGCACTGTCGGTATTTCCAACCACAATCGAGACGAGGCAGTCGGTGAGTCCCAGCATGAGCTCAAGAGACTTCAAGCCACACGCCGACTTGAACGCGCCCCTGACGCTGCTGAACGCGATCCAGATACTGCCCACGGACTTGTTGAGATTCTCCAGAGCTTTGATCAGAAAAGAGCTCCATCCATGCGAGCGCCAGAAAGCGTCTTGCACCTCGCACATCTGCTGGTACAGTCGTCGCCCATCGCGGTTCTGGACCCTCTCGTCTCGGTTGCGATCTGGCTCCTGATGCCGCCGAGTCCGCCGAGATTGCAACCAGTAACCGGACGGCTTCTTCGGTACCGCTAGAGCCAGAAGGTTGATCTGCTTGAGCGCCTTGCCAAACGCAGCATGCTCCGAGATGTCCACCAGCGCCTGCATGCTCTCCATCGATGGGAGTAGGAAGCTCTTCTCGGAGAAGTGGGCCTGGATGAATGGCCGTTGCACTCCGTTGTGCACATCTCGGCACACTTGTCTCAATGCCAGGAGGTCTTTCGGACGCAGCTCAGCAGCCACCAGTTCCACGAGCTCCGGCGGCAAGGTAAGGAACGGGGCCTTTGCGCCTTCTTGGTCGGCCATGACGGCCCCTCCGACGCGGTAGTCTGGACAAGCTGTGAACGCGTCCAAGGCGGAGCAGATGCGTGTAATGTGGTCGATGTTTCTTCGTTTGTTTGAGTTGAGGTGTGATTAGGTTGAAGTTTGGTGGGCAAACGTAGCCTGGTAAGAGCGGGTCCGTCAAGACTAAGGCCGCAAAGCTTAGTAATAAACGGACCTCTGTCAAACCTGAGGCGACAAATTGCTCCGTTCTGCACGTCTATAAACACTCCATATCAACGCCTTGCGCCATGCTAAATCACTCCTCTCATCCCCTACCATCATCTAACCTTGCGCGCTCGTCGTCGCCGCCGCAAGGTCACTCGCATCATCCGCCGCCGCCCACTCATTGCCCACGTACTTAAACCAATTGGGTCTACAATCCTCCTTGTTCAACCACGCCTCTCCATCGGTAAACCTTCCCGCCACACAACCCTGACACTTCGGACTGTTCGGACAGTTGAAGAAAGGGATGTGCTGGTACCCGATATCCTTGAACCAGTGTACGCTGTTCTTGTCCGCGAACAACCCCACGCCAATCGAGTGCACCGGCGCATCACCCCACCGCTCGTAGAAGAAGCCGCCTGCGCGGTCGAGGTGCTCGAAGTAGGCTTCGTACGCCGGCGAGCGCCAGAAATTCATGTCGGCGATCTCGAAGTTGGACCAGAAATGGCAGGTCGAGTAGCCGTTGGCATCGTGGTTGTGATTCGGCCGGCGCTCCTTGTCCTTCAGCCAATCCATGGCGTTGTTCTCCGCTAGCAGGTGGCTGTTGCCCGACGCGAGGAACTTCATCGTCTCGGGCCACAGAGTCTGGACGGTCCACGGGCTGTCGTACAAGCTGACGGTGAAGCCGTACGTCTTGTTGTGGTCTCGCATATAGCGGAAGACGTCGTAGTCCACGTCGCAGAAGAAATGGACGTTGGGCTCGACGCGCCAGTAGTATTGTATATCCTGCAGCTCCGGGTGCTTGTAGAACAGCCCGCTGTTCCATCTGCACATCTGGTGGTATGATTTCATATGTGCGTACTGTACATCATGCTCCTCCAGTATGTTCGCCGACTCGTGCATCAGGTCCTCATTAATCCATGACGGGACCGCCCAATGCTCTTTGGGTATCTGAAGGTAGCGACATTCGGCGTTGGTGTTGGCTTTCGTGGCTTGCATGAACTCTGTGGTGAAGGGTTCATCGTTAATGAAGGTCCAGGGGTAGTTGAACTTGTGGTTCCACGTCCGCTCAAGATCTTGCATCGACTGTATGAGCGGCTCCAGCTCCTTGTTCCTGACAAGAGACAGTAGCGTGGCGTTGATGCGGTCGCTGTCGGAGTTGTCCGGCGCATAGTTGTGTCCTTGGACTCGATGCAATGGTTCTGGAGGCTCGCCGGTCTCTGTCAATCGCATCAGTTCGCAGCCTCTCATGCCGTCTCAAGAACATCCCGGGCCTACCATCCAAGTTCGGGTCTCTAAGCATATCCGCTATCTTCCCATCGTCCACCGCCGGCAGCTTCACTTCCCCGGGACCGCGCATGATCTGCACCACCAGGAAGAAGAAGAGGGCCATACACGCTGCCGCCAGCAAGCGAATGGGCTTCGGCATGGCCATCTTGGTGTTGCTGCGATCTCTTCTCACGTGCGCCGGTTCGTCCAGGGGCGGAACGACTTTCTCATTACGCGCCATGTGTTGCCGACATTGCCTGCCTCATGCTCTAGATATCCCAGATTCGTCCCGCTCACTATACAGCAGTATCGGCCACATGTGTTTAACATCTTGCAGCTGACAACTCGACCGCCCGTTTTCCCGTTTCGCCCGGCCGTTGCTTGCAGGGGTGACGACGCCACAGCCGACAGCCCGAAAAAGCTTAGCTCGCAGGGGGTGCGCCTTTCGCGAAGAAGCCGTTGCTTTCCACAACGCGACGACATGACCATACGCCTTCGCGTCTTCTGTACCTACTACATCCTCCGGCATGAACGGCGTAACCTCGAGGCTACGGTCGCCATGAGACATGGCACACGCAGCCACAATCGGCGAGCTTGCAGGGAGTCTCATCACGAGCATCACCGGCTTCCCAAACGATCACAACCTCTTCAGAAGCCTCAAAGACCGGACCGTCAGAGGTCTGAAAGATTCGAGCCGTCGCCGCACCAACCCCTTCGAGGTCAACGACCGCTTCTCCGGATTGATCGAGAAGTTCGCTGTTCGGAACCGGGATGATCTGGCGGGAGAAATAAAATCCCGCCTAGACTCGCTGCCAAAGGCGAAATGGACCCCGGAAATCCTGTCACTGTTGCTTCAGCTCTCGGATCGCCCACTGGAGAATACTCATATCAGAGACCTGGATCTACTGACAAGCCCTCTGTCTCCGCCTTCCGAGCCTACTTGGGAGGAGATCGTGGCTGAGGATCCACTTACCGATTCAGACATCTGGGATGATGTGGACCGAGAGTACCATTCAAGCGGAGACGATGCGTTGTTCGATGATGAGCTGAACTCGGAGCCTACGACGTCCACGCAAGCTACTTCTTACAGCGAGGAAGACTTTGCTGCGCTTGCACGGCTGCATGTTGTGCGACCGGATGCGGATCTCATCCTCGATGTCCGCTCCGCAAAGCAGGCATTGTCTGCATCTGGCAAAAGCAATGGCGCGGGTAGGGTGTTGTCTGAGCTCATCATCATCCGGGAAACCCTGAGCATGCTGCACGGCTTGCCCACGCACCTTTTCGACGTTGACCCTCACAATGGTGCCGTTACCGTCAACAACGGCTTTACTATCGCCACCATGACAATTGTGGTATTGCAGCACGTACTCGCACGGTTTGCTGAGATCGGAAGGCGCTTGAACTTCCTGCGACGGTGGACTTCCACCGAGCAAAGAAAGGCACACATGCAATCAATACAAGCTACCGTCCAGCAAAGCATGAAAATCTTCACACTGCGGATTGGAGCGCTAGAACAACGCCTTGTCCGGTCGCAGGATGGCTGTATTGTCAGCCTCGTTGATCTACGAACGGAAATGGAAGCCTTGGCACGACCAATGGTCCGTCTATCGGAGATCATCACGGATGAGGCATCGATCGATGTAGTAGGAAGGTCGCCATTTGCCCTGCTGAACTTGCTATACGACGAGGCTTGCATTGCGCACTTGGCGGGTGACGACGAGCTGTTTGCCGTGGTTGGCCAAGCCATGCTGGCTGGACTCCGTACATACTTGCTTCCGGTCCTCAGCTGGTCCCTCTCCGGCACACTGCCCAGCAAAGACGCCGAAGATTTCTTCGTACGTCAGCATGAGAAAGAATGTGAGCTGGGAGAGATGTGGCATAAGCGCTACGCCCTGCGCCCATTACCTGATGGGAGTGTCTGCGCACCAGACATGATACAACCTTTCGTGGAGCAAGTCTATGCACTGGGCAAATCGAAGGCTTTCAGCAAGCTGCTGGGTGTGCAAAGCGAAGACGAGACAGCCGGAAGCACGAATGTGCACAAAGCACTGGACATCATCAGTATCAACCAATGTTTGAAATCAAGCCCATTGATTCCATTTGACGAGCTAATCCGTGCAAGTCTCGCCGACTGTATGGCCACGCTAAGCCCGACCACAGGTCTGTCTGTGCCCACCTTTCTGCTGGACGGCCTGCTCCGCACGATACACGCCCTGGCCCACGTCTTTCTCTCAAGAGACGGCATGCTCCTTCAAGCATACGCGGAGCTGCTCTTCGATCGAATACGGCGGGACCCGGAGACATGGAATGATAGCTTCATCCTCACCCGACTCGCACAGAGTACGCTTGGCGCTGCGCCGAATGTCGATGCCCATTGCATCGACGTCGACGTCCCCAGCCGTAGCAACCTCACACTTCCTGGGTCTCCACTGAGGCGGCTCGATCATCTCGAGCTCACGTACGCCATCTCCTGGCCTGTCCAGAACGTCACTCGGTCGAGGGACCTACCCACCTACACCGCTGCCTTCGGTCTGCTAATGCAGCTCGAATGTGCGGCTCATCTATTACGCCTGCAGCTGTTCAACCTGAGAAAGCTCGAGTCTAGCTGCAGGCATCTTGCGCGAGGGCTTCAAATGGCACTGGGTCTCCGTACTCGCCTACTCTGGTTCGTCAGCACGCTGCGCGCTCACATCGCCACCACAGCTGCTGTTCTCGCTAGTGAGCTCGCCGTACAGCTGAAAGCAGCGGAAGGCATCGATACAATGGCAGAGATATGGGCGAGCCACGACAAGCGGCTCCAGGCCAGTCTGCTGCTTACACCCAAGCTGGCCCCGATTCGAGATGCGATCACAAGCATACTGCGGCTTTGCGAGAGCTTGGCCGATGCGTGGTCCCTTCTGCTGGACAGTGATGCCTCTTCCGAGGCCGTTGCGGGGATGACGGCCACGTTCAACAAAAGTCTGTCCTTCATCTCGGCCGGTCTGCGCGGGGTGAGTCGAGCGGGAGGCGAGCCTGCGCTTGAAGCACTCTCCGAACGCTTGCAGTGGAGTGGTGGTTGAGTTGCGCTGTGGCCGAGTAGCAGATTTCATCACTGCTGAACCGCTATGGCGGGCTACACTACATTAAAATCATCCATTCAGTACATTTGGTTGTCCCAGCCATTCCACGGGCTCTGTCGTGCCAGCATAGCATCCCGTGTCGCATCGGGAAGGCCTGGAACTGAGCACGCCATCTCAAAAGTATACCCCGAACGCCACGCTTT
Organism: Friedmanniomyces simplex; assembly: GCA_005059865.1. Taxonomy (NCBI): domain Eukaryota; kingdom Fungi; phylum Ascomycota; class Dothideomycetes; order Mycosphaerellales; family Teratosphaeriaceae; genus Friedmanniomyces; species Friedmanniomyces simplex. The sequence goes on from NAJQ01000775.1 coordinate 8,950, forward strand.
AACACAAACGACCCACGAGCCCCGTTGTCAAGCCGGTCAGACACGTCCCTGCTCTCGAACTCCTTCGAAAGCTTCACGCTCACGTATAAACCAACTCAGGCCGTGGCTCGCCATCCCTGAACAGATCCGTGTAATTCGTATCCCCATCGATCAACTTCGGAAGGTTCACCCTGGTACTCCACCGGATATTCCTCGTGAACGCCATCCCGGTGTACTCGATCTCCCGCTTCCCGATATCGCTGAAGCTGGACTTGGCGGCGATCGGCCGGTGATGCTGGAACAGCATGGGCTGCACAGACAAGCAAGTCCGGATGCGGCGCCCGTTGCGACCGTCGCACATCTCCTTCAGCATGATATCGTACGCGGCGTTCATCTTGTGCATGCCGAGTTCGTAGAGGACGCGCCGGGCGCCAGGCAGAGAGATGGCGTAGGCGAGGGTACACACGTTGTCGTGCGCCCTAGTCACGACACGGGTGTGGTCCGGATACTGTTGGATGAGCTGCTTGTCGCCGTACTGCTCGTCGATGTGCTGCTTCTCCGGAACCGTCACGTCGTCGAGGATAACGGCGCGGCCCAAGGGCGTGTTCTTGTCACCCGCTGCTGGAAAGCGGGCGCCGCAGTGACCGAGCCAGAATATGTCCCATCGATCGATATCGCCATATGGGGAGGTAGTGGGCTCCGCAGTCACCTCCCTGGTGATATCGAAGTCTCGCGCTCCTTGCGCCTCTCCGGGCTCGGGGTAGGTCGGGTCCAGCATTTGATCGGATGTGCCGGGCAGCGGTTGGAGTAGGAGCCTCGACGCTCTTGCGAAGTCTTGCATCTGTGAGTGGATGCGGATGTCCCAGTCGGTGTCATCCTCAAAAATCAATGCACTAGTGATGTTCTGTTCGACCATCCTACTCCCGCGTTAGCGCTGGCCATTTCCAAGAATGTAGACCCAGGCTTGGCTCGCTTGTTCCATCCATTTCTGTGTTTAGCAGGGAAGCAAGGGTGAGATCGCAGATAATTCCAATGCCAAGCTTGATGTACATACTTTCTCATGACGTTCAGATGGGCTCTCCAACTGCCCAAAACACCGATGTGCGCTTTCGGGTCGCCGCCGGGTGGGAGCGTTCGTGTGTCGACTTCGCTGACCCCGTCGACGTAATCGACCTGCATGCCGGTGAAGTGTGCGGCGAGAGACATCTGGTCCCGGTGGTCCGTCCGTAGAGGCAGATTGATTGCGAAAATCTTCTGAAACTGTCCTGTCGTTAGTATTGATGCCGGGACAAGCGTGGCGGGGCGAGTTTGCGACTTACCCCGAGCGTGACATTCTTGATATTGTCAATGTTGCCATCACCCCCTGGAATGAGTGTAGCCTTTGTCAAGTGCAGAGGTGACGATCCTTTGCCCGGACCCAGGCTGAAAAGCAGCAGCAACAATGTGACGAGGCCCCCAGCTACGGCAAGTACGCGTCCGAGGTTGAGGTTGGTTTTAGACATAGGGAACTCCGCTTTTCCTATGTTCTCTGGGGCGACCTTGATACCGGCAAGTAAATGCAGGTGACGTGTGAAGTGAAGGTGTCGATGGAGCAGAGGGTGAAGGCAAACGCAAGGCTGAGAACGTATGCAGTCAGAGGAAGCAAATCGGCAAGTACAGCCGAGTTGATCAGGCCACCACTGCAACGCCATCTCGAACACGCACGCCTCGTGCTACACAGTGAAGGACAAGGCTGCGGCTTGCCGTGCCCCTTAGCGGGATGCAAACACTCGGATACTATACCGTATGAACGACCCGAATGGAGGTACATGTAAAGGCGGGGGAAGGAGCGACCAGTAGACCGATCTAAATCACGCAGCGTGTGATGAAGATGACGCTGGAAACGCCCTGTCTGCCATCCTCAACGATATTGAGCATCCTCGTGTCAAAAGCTGCATGTGGTCGCAAGATATCAAAGACCCCTGGTGGACGTACGAACACAAGATGAGGTATAAATAAGCATCGACTGACTTGTCTTGGCGTAGGACGATCAGGGTCCGAAGCTATACGCGATACTAGGTGTACGTTTAGTCGATAAGACAGATGTGTTTTCTGCAGAGTACAAGCGGGAACTACTACCTTACTCCTCATCACCATGCCCCGTATGGAGATGGCATTGCGAGCATGAGCGTAACGCGCGACGCGCGGCCATCGTATTCGACAGCAGATTCACATAGGGGCTGTGAAGTAGAACCAATCGTTTGTATGCACGTTTCCGTTGTATACAGCGCTCCACACTCGGCCCAGGGCGTCCGGCTGGCTACATGTACAAGCGTTCTCACCAGAGGAAGGTGGCGCCTTCCTGGCAATCTTCATGCGACTTCACGCCGTACAAAAACTACGGGACATCGCAGTCAAAGGGTTCTTTCCAGGGCAGGTAAGCGGATCGCGATTCGCACTGGGAGATCAGCGAGACTGGGTGCATGGCAAACCGCAGCCGAACACCTTCCATGCCGGGACGCATTTCTGTGTAAGGAGAGCCTCCATTATCAGTCGCGCAACCACGGCAACCCGCAGTTCGGTCGCCATCATGGAGCAGCGTTCAGAGCGCACAAGAGCGCTATGTCAAGTGAGACAAGAGATCGATGGGGCGAAAGTGTTCGCTTTTCGTAGTCCAGGCAAACCAGGGCGCGCGGCCGCTCTTGCTACTTATCCTAAGGACGGTCGTCGACAGCGATCGCTCTCGGGCAATGAAGTCTGACAGGTGATTGCTCCCTGACGG